>CAUYON010091238.1:0-13457 GCA_963573935.1 Arctocebus calabarensis
GTCTCACTTTATCGCCCTGGGTAGAGTGCCGTGGCGTCACACTGCTCACAGCAACCTCCAGCTCTTGGGCTTAAGTGATTCTCTTGCCTCAGCCTCCCTAGTAGCTGGGACTACAGGCGCCCGCCACAGCGCCCGGCTAAATGTGTTTTGACTTGAACTCTCAGGTCACTTTGACCTCACAGTTGCTTTTCCACAACCACTATGTGAAGTCTTTTTTTCAATGTCCTCTTTACTGTACCAAATATAACTTATCAGTTGACATTTGTCAATTCTATTACTGTATCACTATAAGTAATTCTCTTAGAACACACAGACATTTTGCTCCATGGAGAAAGCCATGGCATGTTGCAAGCTGCCCATTTCCCCAGCCTCTAGCTCCTCCAGATAGACTAGATCCTCCCCAAGAATTCATACCATATGTATAATATCTGCCTCTCACCAGGCCACAGTCATCTGGCCCCAGCTAGTCATAAAAATGCTCATGACAAATTTAGATGACTTTCCAAGGACAAAGAGGGAAAATAAAAACATGATTTAACCATGCCACTATACATACAAGTTCTAGCTGCTGCCCTGACACCCCCCTCCCCCACACACACACACCAACTTTCCTCACTTTGTACCCATCTCTCCTAGGCTGATGTAACAGCCTTGATGTGACATCAAGGCTTGATGTTAATTGAAGTATTTGAATTATTTCAAATACGAGATGGGCCTCCATGATTTTTTCCAGTACTGTCTCATCTCTCTCCATCAAGCTCCTTTGCACGCTGCCCTCAACAGGGCTGTGGCTGTCAGCAGAGGCCACACAGGGCAAAGCAGGAAGTGGGGCTAGCTGGGGCAGGGTGGTTGTTGGTCTGTCACCACTTTTCTCTATATATCTTTGGTTTAATATTGGGGTTCTCAAGCCAAACATACAGTTAAGCATTGTCTACCCTTGTTATGATTCTCAAATATTTCCTTTTTTTTATTTTTTGAGACAGAGCCTCAAGCTATCACCCTGGGTAGAGTGCTGTAGTGTCATAGCTCACAGCAACCTCAACTCCTGGGCTTAAGTATTCTCTTGCCTCAGCTTCCCAAGTAGCTGGGACTATAGGCACCCACCACAATGCCCGGCTATTTTTTGGTTGTAGTTGTCATTGTTTGGCAGGCCGAGGCCGGATTCAAACCTGCCGTTTCCGGTGTATGTGGCTGGTGCCTTAGCCGCTTGAGCTACAGGTGCTACCGGATTCTCAAGTATTTCAAGAATAATTATCCAACAGTTCTCTTTCTTCTGTAATTTAGGAGCAGGAAGATTAAGAAGGAAGAAGTGTCTGAGGAAAAAGGATGACAGGCAAAGGAGGATTGGGAATTAGACTAAGGCTTTAAAATCGGGTTGAAGTCTGGTTGCTTTGGTACTAATGCATGCTCAGGACAAACATCAGTGCAGATAGAGATAATAACTTGAACAAAGGTTTCCTGACTTTGCCTTTTGTCATTCTTCCCTTCTATATCAGATATGTAGGGAGGCGGAAATGTGTAAAAAACTTTTTTTTTTTTTGAGACAGAGTGTCACTTTCTGGCTCCCTGGTAGTGTCGTAGTGTCATAGCTCCCAGCAACCTCAGACTCCTGGGTTCAAGCGATTCTCTTGCCTCAGCCTCCAGAGTAGCTGGGACTCTAGGCACCCACCACAATCCCTGGCCGTTTTTTAGAGACTGGGTCTCACTCTAGCTCAGGCTGGTCTCCAACTCGTGAGCTCAGTCAATCTGCCTGCTTCAGCCTCCCAGAGTGCTGGGACTATAGGCTTGAGCCAACCGCAGATGTGTAAATTTTTAAAACTCTAGTTTGACAGAATGAAAATTTTTAAAACTCTAGTATGACAGAATGAAAATAAATAAATTTAGTAGTAGTAATTTCACATGGTTTAAAAGTTTTTTTTTTTTAATTTCAGAATATGAGGGTATAAGCAATTAGGTTATAGTGTTTGTTAGGTAAGGTCCCTGTTGTAGTTGTGCCCCTCACCCAGGAGGTGTGCCATATATCCTTACACTGTGCCCATTAGGTGATAATTTACCAATCTCCCTCACCGTTTTTCTCCTTCCCCCAATTTGAATTTTTTTTTTTTGAGACAGAGTCTCACTTTGTTGCCTTAGGTAGAGTGCCCTAGCATCACAGCTCACAGCAACCTCAAACTCTTATGCTCAAGCAATCCTCTTGCCTCAGCCTCCTGAGTAGCTGAGATTACAGGCACCTGTCATAACACCTGGCTAGTTTTTCTATTTTTAGTAGAGATGGTGCCTGGGTCTCACTCATGCTCAGGCTGGTTTCAAATTCCTGAACTCAAGTGATCCACCTCTGGGCCTCCCAGAGTGCTAGGAACAGATGTGAGCCACCACGCCGAGCCCACATACTATCTTTGAAGGTGGACAGGCAACAGTTTTGGGGTTATCTCAAAAGCAAGATATTTACCTTTTACCCAAAGGCTAGGAAACAGTCTTTCCTTACCCTGCTCTCATAATACTCCTATTAGGCTGTTTAATCCAGTTGTCAGGTTTTTATTTGTTTGTTTTGGGGAAATGGTTTGATTTATTAGAAAGAAAAAGGTTCTAGAGTTACAAACTGGTAGTCTGCAATAGTTGAAACAAATTTTTTTTTTTTTTTTTTTTTTTTGAGACAGAGCCTCAAGCTGTCACCCTGGATAGAGTGCTGTGGCATCATAGCTCACAGCAGCCTCCAATTCCTGGGCCCAAGCGAGTCTCCTGCCTCCGCCTCCCAAGTAGCTGGGACTACAGGCGCTTGCCACAATGCCCAGCCATTTTTGGGTTGCAGCTGTCATTGTTGTTTGGCTGGCCTGGGCTGGAGTCGAACCTGCCAGCTCAGGTGTACGTGGCTGGCGCCTTAGGCCGCTGAGCCACAGGCGCCTAGCCTTGAAACAAATATTTAAAATAATGAGTGGACTAATGAAAAGTCTGGAGGACTTTTTTTTTTTTTTTGAGACAAGAGCCTCAAGCTGTCACCCTGGGTAGAGTGCTGTGGCATCACAGCTTACAGCAAGCAACCTCCAACTCCTGGGCTCAAGAGATTCTCTTGCCTCTGCCTCTAGGACTACAGGCACCCACCACAATGCCCGGATATTTTTTAGTTGCAGCTGTCATTGTCTGGTGGGCCTGGGCTGGATTTTTTTTTTTTTTTTTTTTTTTGAGACAGAGCCTCAAGCTGTCACCCTGGATAGAGTGCCGTGGCATCACATCTCACAGCAACCTCCAATACCTGGGCTCAAGCGAGTCTCCTGTCTCCGCCTCCCAAGTAGCTAAGACTATAGGCGCCCACCACAACGCCCAGCCATTTTTGGGTTGCAGCTGTCATTGTTGTTTGGCGGGCCCTGGGGCTGGATTTGAACCCTCCAGTTCAGGTGTACGTGGCTGGCGCCTTAGCCCGTTGAGCCACAGGCGCCGAGCCCCTGGGCTGGATTTGAACCTGCCAACTCAGGTGTATGGCCATAGGCACCAAGCCTGGAGGACTTTTAAATATTGGTGTTTCTTCAAGGATCCATTCATTGAATTCTTTGACTTTATATAACCTCTCTCCCCCATCTCATACTAGCTTTATTAAGGTATAATTAACCAATAAAAACTGTAGGCCAGGCATGTGTGGCTCACATCTGTAATCCTAGCACCCTGGGAGGCCGAAGCAGGTGGATTACTTGAGCTCAGGAGTCTTGAGACCAGCCAGAGCAAGAGTGAGACCCCACCTCTACTAAAAACAGAAAAATTAGCCAGGTGTGCTGGCACATGCCTATAGTCTCAGCTACTCAGGAATCTGAGGCAAGAGGATCATTGGAACCCAAGAGTTTGAGGTTGCTGTAAGCTGTGATGCCAGGGCACTCTATGTAGGGCAACAGAGTGAGGCTCTGTCTCAAAATAAATAAATAAATAAAAATTGGCCAGGTGTTATGGCTCTCACCTGTAATCCTAGGACTCTGAGAGTATGAGGTAGGAAGATCACTTAAGGTCAGGAGTTTGAGACCAGCCTGACCAAGAGTAAGACCTCATCTCTACTCAAAATAAAAAAATTAGCCAGGTGTGTGGCAGGTGCAAGAAGTCCCAGTTATCTGGGAGGCTGAGGCAAGAGGATCACTTGAACTCAGGAGTCTGAGGTTGCTGTGAGCTAAGCTGATATCATGGCACTCTAACTGGACAACAGAATGAGACTGTCTCAAAAAAAAAAAAAAGAAAGAAATTTGTATATATTTCCTCTTCACAGTACATAATGTGATTTTTTTAAAAAACTGTTTTATGTCTCACAAAACATCTGTGGGGAAGGGCCATGCTAATTTTCCCTGTATCTAATTTTAGCACAAGTGTTCCCAAAGCAGGCACCACAATGTTTTGATATATGTGAGAAGTTTTGTGTTTTAAAGATGTGTAGAAATGAAGGAAGCATTACATAGATAGTAGTTGGTACATTTTCCTCTAATTACAAAAGTACAAATTTATTATAAAAAATAAAGAATAAAAATGAGAAAACCTTTTTTTTTTTTTGGTGATTTTTGGCCAGGGCTGGGTTTGAACCTGCTACCTTTGGCATATGGGGCCAGCACCCAACTCCTTTGAGCCACAGGCACCGACCCAGAAAACCGTTCCTTTTTTCCTTTGAGACAGAGTTTCATTTTGTTGCACTTGGTTGAGTGCTATGGTGCCCCAGCTCACAGCAACCTCCAACTCTTGGGCTTAAGCAATTCTCTTGCCTCCGCCTCCCAAGTAGCTGGGTCTATGGCATCTACCACAATACCCAGCTTTTTTTGTTGTTGTTTTCAGACAGAGAGTCACTTTGTCACTCTTTGTAGAGTGCTGTGGCATCTTAACTCACAGCAACCTCAAACTTTTGAGTTCAAGTGATTCTCTTGTCTCAGCCTCCTGAGTAGCTGGGACTACAGGCACCTGCCACAGTGCCAGGCTATTTTTTAGAGACAGGGTCTTATTCTTGCTCAGGTTGATCTCAAACTGGTGAGCTCAGGGAATCTACCTGCCTCAGCCTCCCAAGTGCTGGGATTACAGGTGTGAGCCACCGCGCCTGGCTCAACACCCAGTTATTTTTAGAGAAGGGGTCTCACTCTGGCTCAGGGTGGTCTCAAACTTGTGAGCTCAAGCAGTCCAACCACCTCAGCCTCCCAGAATGCTAGGATTACAGGTGTGAGCCACCAAGCCTGGCCTGAGAAAACCCTCAACAAAAGTTCAGAGATAAACTTTAAAATATTTTTCTATTGGCTTGGCGCCTGTGGCTCAACGGGCTAAGGTGCCAGCCATGTACACCTGAGCTAGCGGGTTCGAATCCAGCCTGGGCCCACCAAACAATGATGCTGCAAACAAAAAAAATAGCCAGGCGTTGTGACAGGCTCCTGTGGTACCAGCTGCTTGGAAGGCGCAGGCAGGAGACTCGCTTGAGCCCAGGAATTGGAGGTTGCTGTGAGCTGTGATGCCATGGCACTCCTCTATCCAGGGTGACAGCTTGAGCCTCTGTCTCAAAAAAAAAAAAAAAATACTTTTCCATCCTTTTTTTCAAAAACAAGATCATCCTGTATATAGTAGATCCTCCATAGCTAACCACTTTCTTAACTTAACCTGATTTCCATAGACTGGATATGTACCACATTGTACGTACCAGAATAGTAGAGGCCTATTTCTTTATGTTGACCATTTCTGTTTGTTGACTGGTTTGTTACAGTCCCTTGGGTAGTCAACTTACAGAAGTTTTACTATAATACCAAACAACATATGGGAAAAGTGATTAATATGAATTTTAACTTTGAATTTAGGATATAGCTACCACAAATACCCTTCCCACATAGAACCCAGCTCTGACCCCACTCCTGCCTTACTCCCTCTGCACCAACCCTTATGGGGCTTGACTCAGGAGGATCCTTTTGTAGGACCAGATATAGCGTGGTCTGGGTCACCAAGAGAGGGAAATCATGGAGTATATGATGTAATTTGAGGAAATTCATATGCATTTCATCCAAATATCTCCCTCAGTAGAGTCATTCCTGAGGGTCAATGAATTAGGGTCCTGTCCCTTAAAAAATTTAAATACCCTCCTCCCGTCCCCAAAAGGTAGATGTGTGTATAAATCACAGTCAGTCCTTAACCCTTCAGAATGTGTATACTTGATAACTTTCCTTTATCCAGAGTGTCCTTGGCTGAGCGCCTGTGGCTCAACGGGCTAAGGCGCCAGCCACATACACCTGAGCTGGAGGGTTCGAATCCAGCCCGGACCTGCCAAACAACAATGACGGCTGCAACCAAAAAATGACCGGGCATTATGGCAGGCGCCTGTAGTCCCAGCTACTTGGGAAGCAGAGGCAGAGACTCGCTTGAGCCCAGGAATTGGAGGTTGCTGTGAGCTGTGATGCCACAGCACTCTATCCAGCGTGACAGCTTGAGGCTCTGTCTCAAAAAAACAGAGTGTCCTTAACAGATTCAGAGCATGAAATCCTCAAAGGGGCAGAGGTCTCTAGAAGCCAGTAAGTATATGAACCAGGAGACCAAAATTTTGTTTTTGTTTTTTTTCTTTTAGAGAAAGAGCCTTACTCTGTCACCCTGCGTAGAGTGCCAGGGCATCATCACAGCTCACAGAAACCTCAAATTCGTGGACTTGAGCAAGCCTCTTGCCTCAGCCTCCTAAGTAACTGGGGCTACAGGTGTGTTTCACTACACCTGGCTAGTTTTTATATTTTTAGTAGAGATAGGGGTCTCACTCTTTCTCAGGCTGGTCTTGAACTCCTGCTCTCAAGCAATCCACCTGCCTCAGCCTCCCAGAGTGCTAGGATTACAAGCTGGAGTCACCTTGCCCGACCCAAGAGGCCAAAATTTTGGAGACATACCTTTCCAGTTTGGATCACTGATGCTCTTGGATATTTTCCTCTCAGCAGTTTGTGCTGAAGGTCACACCCCAGGGTTGCTTCTCTGTCTCAGCTCTGAACTCTGTCCTGCCTTCCTCTCAACCCTCTGAACCTGGCAGAACTCACCCTCTGTTTCACCCTACTCCTCTGTTTTTTTTTGAGTTCTTAGTTAATCACACTATCTATTGTTCAGCTGTTGAACTTCAGCAATTTTTGTTTTCTCTCTTACCTTCACAGCCAAGAGTTTGTTTCTTTTGCCTTTGGGCTGTTTTTTAAAGTCCCCAATCTTAGGACCACTGCTTGGATTCAGGGCACCTTGAATGTCCAGTCCAACACCAAAACCACTGCTAGAGAGTCTTTCTGATGGTGACACTGATTATGTCACTCCTATGTCTTTTATGATGCCCAGATTGTTAGCATGGGATACAATGATCTTTACAATCTGGTATCCACTTCTTTTGACCTCATTCTTCAGCCACTTCAGTTTACAAGCCTTTCCTAAGCACCCCTCACATATGGGCTACCTCACCTTTGTTATGTTCCTCCACATGACTTAAGTGGGGTTTCCAGTCTCAGTTTACCAAACTCTCATTTATCCTTCAAGAGTAGATCAAATGCCACCGGGGAACTTGAATTTTATTGGTTTTCCCCTCCAGTTCCCTTTGAACTTAATTATCTCTCTTTTTACCTAGACTGTAAGCTTCTTGAAGGCAGGGACCTATCCCTGTATTCAGCATGGTGTCAAAGGCAACAGACACTCAACAAATGATTGTTGAATTACATAGTTCGTGTTCAGAGTTTATATTTCACGTGGTGTTGATACACTGCCTTGTATTGTAGTCTTTTCATGTGTCTGAGGTGTAACCAACCTTGATATGACTCATTATTTAACAAGCATACCAGAATTTATATATCCAAATGAAGGCTGCTCCCTTCAAAGTCTTCTCCTTGTAAGACTGGAAACTTAGGCCAGAGATGCTTGTCATTGTTCAAAACACTTTTGGAGGACTTCTTCTGAAAAGAATTTTGGCATTTATAGCACTTTCTTTTCAATATTTTCCACAATAGCAAATGTTTTTCATCAACTCAGCATTTATCATGCAGTTCTCCATTCCAGGCACCATGCTGGTGCAGGGTGAAAGATAAGATAAATCAAACATTTATCCGTCTTCAAGGAAGTTTCTGTTTGGCAAGGGAGATAAGATCTGGACAACCTCTGCAATACAAAGTTAAGGGATAATGCTCCAGAAGAGGTTGGATTTGATTATTCTAAAAAGCCCAAAGTCCTTTGGTTTCAGTTTCCCAACCAAGTGAACAAAGCTACCTGAGCACATACTTCTTTAAGCCAATTTCTTCTGAGGATTTCCAAACAGAAGCCCAATGTGCTTCCAGCACCCCACCTCCTCAACATGACAGACTTCAATTCATTTGGCATGTTTAAAAACCCAGACTCCCACTTTATGCTAATACCCCTTTATACACCGAGTCTTCCCGTCTAAATTATGAAGTCTTTGAAGGTAGGTGCTGAGGTCTTATCCCTCGTTATCTTCATAGCATCCAGTGACACAATATGTATTGGATGAGTATTTGTCGAGTGAACCAAAAAGGTGTCTCACGCCACGCCACACGGACTTCACACTGAGTTCCTTTTCTCCCTTGTGGTTTACTCTTAGCGACAGTTTTGCAGATCCCAATAGACTTAAGAGAACAACTGAACGGGCTAAAGCCAGAGAGGGCAAGCGTGGAGGAACTGGGGGTGGATCTGGGAATGGAGCCCGGGAGTTCCTGCTTCCTGGTTCCCCCGAGCGAGTGTCCTTTGGTGGGAGCCGCGGGAAAGGGAGCAGTCCTTCCTGCGCGTCGGGTGCCCGCCCCTTCCCCCGCCTTGCACGGACTTGAGCCGAAGGACGCCGGCCGGCAACCGGACCCTGAGGGTGGCAGGGCGGAAGGCCAGGAGCGCGTCCACCCACGGGACACCTCCACCCCGGGTTAAGAGGAAGGTCTTCGGCTCCTGGGAAAGGGAGTCGGGAATCTGCCAGGAAGGGAAGAACAGCGGGGCGTGGGGAAGAGAAAGAGTCGGCGCCGAGAGCTCAAAGTACGCGTGCGGGGGATCCGAGGCGGGATCCAGAAGCCGGGATCAGAGCCAAGGGGTCCACGCCACCCGCGACCTGCCCGGTGCTCTCCGCCCCCTCCGCGCCGCCCGCCCGCGCCCGCCCGTGGCCCCGCCCCGCCGGCAGTCCGGGCCCCCGCCCGCCCGCGCTCGCAGTCTCCTCCCCGAGGTGCCGGTGGCCCAGCCGCCACTCCCTCCGGCTCCCTCCCTCAGCTGCGCGCATCTCATACCAGCCCTCATTCCGCGCATTCCAGGCGCCCTCCTCGCAAACTTGAGGCCAGGGGGTGGGGAGGGCCCGCAGCTCCCGGCTCCGCCGCCGCCGTGTCCCGTCAGGTGAGTGGCGCCAGCGCCGCCACCCGCGGCCCCGCAGGGCACCTTCCCGGGGCCGCTGTCCACTTACGCCGTGGGCTCCGGCCGCCCTTTTCTCTCCGCCGGCGCGTTCCCGCCTTGGACCGCAGGTTCCCGGCGCGCCCCGTCCCGGCCTCTTTCTTTTCCCCTCGCCCCGCCGCGCTCCTCGCGGCCCCTTTACCGTTTCCCTCCCTTCCGCCGCTCCCGCCGCCCGCTCCATGTGCCCCGCGCTCCCTTCCTCTCTCCCGGTTGACTCACTCCTCCAGGAATAGGGATCTCCCCTGTTTTCCCGGCAGTCCCATTCTGGGAAAACTCCTCCCTCCGCGCGCTCCGCTCCGCGTGCCCGGGCCGGCGGCGCGGGGTGGGCTCGGTGCCGCGGCCCCGCCTTCCCCCGCCTGGTCGCTCGCCCCGGGGGCCGCAGCCCGGGGCGCTGCGCGCTGACGCCCTGTTGTCCCGCAGCGCGCTAGCCGAATCCCGGGACTCAGCGGAACTGCACGGGAAGAGTTGGAGCGACGGGCGGACTCCTTGGAACTGGCGTAGAGCACCCACCCCACCTTCCCGCACCCTGGGACCGGTAAGGCGGGAGACAGGGAGGATCGGGAGTTCGTAGGACTTGTTCGCCAGAGTGCACGCGTCACCGTGTGCGTGAGGAGCGCTCTCCAGGGAGGAAACTAGAAAAGAGCGGGGCACGTGGAGGCGGCGCGACTGAGGATGGGACTGGCAGTGCAGACTCCAAGGTTGGGGGGTGGGGTGGACAGCAGGAACTTTGGGGAAAAGGAGTCCGGCAGAACCAAAAACAACAGAGACACAGGAGACCCAACGTCCTTGTCCCTATTCTGCTGGGCCCTTTTTTTAGTCTGGAAGAGAAAGCCTTGGAGGTAAGTGTGTTGCCTGTTTTTCAAGTGGTGAAGCTATGTGAAAGTGAGGTGACCTCTGCAAGTGGCTGGGAGAAGCTGTTGGGTTCCCTGATGGGGACTATTGTATCAAAGGAGCAGAATTCCCAAGCCGGTTGGAGCCCAGGAGCACTTCTTTGCACATGCACATGCGTGTAAAGGGGCTCTGGTGAGTGAGTTCAAGTGATGGCTGCCTGTGTCAGTCTCCCCAGCTTTGGGTGTCTGTGAAGGTGATATCTGTTCACGAATTACCTTGGCTTCCAGTGGGCGTATTTGTTTGTGTTGAACGTGAGTGACAGAGTGTGCATATAATTCTACTAGAGAACGGTCTGTCTGTCTGAGAGTGTGTGTCTGAGTAGGTGTGTGACGCCAGGTCACAAAGTATGCCTTCTCTATGAGAATGTTGGTTCTGGCTATGACTGTTCTTCCTATATAGCTGTGGGCAAGAGACAGTGTCCTGATTGCATATGTGCAGCTGTAATTTGACTGTTGTTGGAGTGTGTGGCCCCCAGGCTCTATTCCCCCTGGACTGGGCAGAGCTGGAAGGAGGCTGTCTACACCTGCTTCTTCCAGGCAGCTGTCTTTCTCTGGGAGAGTTGGACCCAGTGCTTGCCTCGAATGATTCAGAAAACAAGCTGGTAGAAGGTTGAAGGAAGTTGAGGTCTTTGCTTTGTGGTGATGGAATGGGTGGATGATAGTGAGGGTCGGGAATGTTTGTGGAGGTGGACCTCCCCCCAGAAAGAAAACACCATTTCGAATCTTGAGATTTGTGTAGATAATGTTTATAAGTCAGCCCCAGGGACAAACAGGACAGTCCTCCTCGGAGCTAACCAGGTAACCCAGAGGAAGAATCTGTCATTCTTTATAACTTGGTAGGCCACCCAGCACTTCCTGTAGGAGGAGGAGTGGGTAACTTGTCCCATGAGTGCTTCTGCATGGATGTAATGTTTAGGGCTTCTCAGAAGAAGGGAGCAAGGAACTCTCTCACTGGGTGGGGCTCTCCTCTCTGCTTGCAGGACCATCCTGACTGTGTGGATGTTCTGGTGGGAAACACCTCACCCCTCTCACTTGGTTAGACCAGATGTGTAGCTGTTCTAAAAGCAGCACTGAGACCTGTGATCTTAGCACTCTGGGAGGCTGAGGCAGTTGGATTATTTGAGCTCAGGAATTTGAGACCAGCCTGAACAGCAGAGAGACCCCTGTCTCTAAAAATTATATAGATGGGCATTGTGGAGGTTGCGCTTATAGTCCCAGCTACTCAGGAGGCTGAAGCAAGAGGATCATTCGAGCCCAAGAGTTTAAGGTTGCTGTGAGCCATGATGCTCTAGCACTCTACCAAGGGTGTCATAGTGAGGGACTCTGTCTAAATAAATACATAAATACAGCTGACAGAGTGGTAAGCGTACAGGTTTGGGGTCAGGCAGACCTGTTTACAAATCTTGACAGGCCCTCACTACCTTTAAGGCACACAGGCTCAGTTTCCTGGGGAGTATTATGGGGGTGGGGTGTTGATTTATGTGTATCCAGGAAGTTTGCCGTGAAAGTTCACTGTATGCACAGCACCTACTAGGACATCCTAGGGACTCCATAGCTATTGTGTCCAATGTTTCATCAACTTCTATTAGGGAGAAATAGGGATTAGAGTTTTTTATTAGTGTTTCTCTGGACACCCTTTGAGAAACTTGTGCTGATCATGTTGTTTATTTAGCAGACTGAACTGAACTAGGTATTTACTATGGGCCAGGCTATGTTCTTCATTATTAGAGTCCAGGGTAGCAAATGACCCAAGTGGAAGTAGGGAGTGGGGCTTTGTCACTAGGGAACATAGAGTCTCCAACTTCTAATTTCAGTTTGCCTTGGCATCAAGGTGAACTTGCTGAATATTATTGGATACTCTGATGTCAGCACCTAACTCTCTCATTTTATTTTATTTTTTAAATTACATTAAAAAAATTTTTTTTGACACAGTCTCACTCTGTCACCCTGGGTAGAGTGTCATGACATCATAGCTCCCAGCAACCTCAAACTCTTGGGTTCAAGAGATCCTCTTGCCTTAGTCTCCCACTGCCACGATGCCCTGCTATTTTTTTTTTTTTTTTAGAGACAGAGTCTCTCGGTAGAGTGCCATAGCATTACAGCTCACAGCAACCTCCAGCTCTTGGGTTCAGGTGATTCTCTTGCCTCAGCCTCCAGAGTAGTTGGGACTACAGGCTCCCGCCACAACGCCTGGCTATTTGTTTGTTTCAGTTTGGCCGGGGCCGGGTTTGAACTTACCACCCTCAGTATAAGGGCCTAGTGCCCTACTCACTGAGCCATAGGCGCTGCCGTGCCCTGCTATTTTTTAGACATCAGGTCTTACTTTTGCTCAGGCTGGTTTGAACTCCTGAGGTTAGGCTATTCACTTCTTTCAGCTTCCCACAGTACTAGGATTAGAGGCGTGAGCCACTGTACCCGGCCACTCCCTTATTTTAAAGATGGGGAAATTGAGGCCACTGGATGGACAGTAACTTGCGCTGAGTGGCAGAGCTAGAAGTCCTTGCCCTTCACTTCGCATTCTGTCTCTGGCTTGTGAATCCTAGTGCTCAGACACCTGCACTTTGTTCAGCAGCCTTCATCCCACCTGCACAGAGGCTGGAGCAGTCTCTGGTATCCATGGCTCAGATAAGGTTGTTAGAGATTCTCTACTCCATCCCAGCAGAAAGTGTGAAGCTGCTGGGGAAGGAGCCATTTTACTATAGAATCTGAGAACACTGAGTCTAGAAAGAGCCTTCAGGTTTTGTTTTGTTTTGTTTTGTTTTGGTGAGAGTCTCATTTTGTTGATCCTGGTAGTGCTATAGCATCATAGCTCACAGCAACCTCTAATTCTTTGGGCTCATTGATTCTCTTGCCTCAGCCTCCTGAGTAGCTGGGACTATAGGCACCTGCTACAACGCCTGGCTGTTTTTGGAGACAGGGTCTTGCTCTGGCTTAGGCTGGTCTTGAACTCATGAGCTTAGGCTATCCACTCGCGGCGGGCCGGGGCGCGGGCGGGGGGCGGGGGGGGGGGGGGGGGGGGGTGGGGGGGGGGGGGGGGGGGGGGGGCCGGGGGGGGGCGGGGGGGGGGGGGGGGGGGGGGGGGGGGGGGGGGGGGGGGGGGGGGGCGGGCGGGGGGCCCGGGGCGGGCGCCGCCGCCGCCGCAGCCCCAGCTGCCCCCGTTGCCCCCGCTGCCGCGGCCGCTGTCGGAGCGCATCA
>CAUYON010091245.1:0-15144 GCA_963573935.1 Arctocebus calabarensis
ATCCACGAATGGATTAATAAATTGTGGTGCATGTATACCATGGAATATTATGCAGGCTTAAAGAAAGATGGAGACTTTACCTCTTTCATGTTTACATGGATGGAGTTGGAACATATTCTTCTTAGCAAAGTATCTCTAGAATGGAAGAAAAAGTATCCAATGTACTCAGCCGTATTATGTAGCTAATTTATAGCTGTCGTATGAATGGTATAACCCAACTATAGAAGCTGACGTTTTAATGCCCATGTAAACATAAGAAATATGGCATTGGACCTGACTGAGGCAAGCTGCTGGAACAGAGATCCCTGGAATCCTGGAAAGGAAAAAGGGCTTTCTTCATAAAAGGAGACTAGTAAGAAAATACTCACTGGTTCAGGTAGAGTGCCTAGAAAATTTGTTACTTTTTGGAACTATAGATGGGAAGAGATGAGTGAAATTAAGGCTGCTGGCCACCAAAAATAGATGTGAAGTTGAAATTTATATCATTGATTTAATTCTGGAATGTCCAAGCCGAGACACTAACATCAAAACAATTCTAGACCAAAGTAAAAGTAAAAATAATTCTTTAGCAAGACTTTTAAACACTGATAAAAGGGTATTTTTTTTAACCAAGTGTGCAGATATTCTAGGGGTTAGAGGTTAAAGGAGAGGAAGAATTGAAACATAAATTTCATGAGGAAACAATATATCATGAGGGTTAATTATAGAACAGTATAAATAGGAAGACTAATGCTCCCGCAAATTTGAAGTAGTAAGAACAACCTAAAAAGAGCTACATAATCATCAGGCTTCAAATGGTTAAAGTGATAAAAGAAGAAATGGAAATTATCAGTAGAGAGCAGCATGCTGTGAAGAGATAAATTTGAAGAAGAAAGAAAAATTCTAGAAATACAGGCTTGTCACTGATATCCCTACAAATGACTTACTATCAGATGATATATAGCTGAAGAAAGAATTGCTGAATTGAAGGATGGAACTGAGGAAATTACCTAGAATGCAGCACAGAGGGATAAAGAGACAAAGTGAAAAAGAGTTTGAGCGATAAGGAAGATGGAATAAGAAGAGGAGGAGTAGAAAGGGCAACAGATAATGGCCTGAGATTTTCCAAAACTGATTTAAAAAATCAGCTTTTAGAATTAGTGTGCTGGCAAGTGCTTAAAAGCTAGCTCTCCAAGATAAAAAAAAAGCCTTGATTTTCAGTATTTGTTAATTTCTGTGGTATAAATACTGTCATCATGGCTGATTTCAGGTTACTAGTGGTTACTAGTATGACTTTACTGAAGTGAACATTGAGAAGAAATGTGCTAATTGGTGCTTGTGAGGTAGTATGAGCTGATTCCTGGACACATTCATATGCTAAATCCTTGTGAAGTAGAAATAAAAATAAATAAATGCATAGACACATTGTAGTTAAACTGTGGAATACCCATGACAACAGTGATACCTTAATTATAGACAAAAAAGATAAATTCTTTTTTCAGGAATAATTAGACTGACAATATACTTCTCATTGACCTAAACCATAGACTACCTTTGGCTGTGGGCTTGGGATCAGGGTGTCTAAAGCATAGGAGTCATGGAGAGGATGAACGGATATCTAAATGAAAATCTGTGCTATTAGAAAGGGGGAAAGGATATGAATAGTAGGTGAACAAACTAGGTGTGTGCAATGTGGTATACATTTTCTAATAATCAGATTTAGGCTTTTCTTCATTAGGGAGGATATTTGTTATTCCAAAAATGGTTTTTTTTTTTTTTTTTTTTTTTTTTTGAGTTTTGGCTGGGGCCAGGCAGGCTTAAACCTGCCACCCCTGGTATATGGGGCTGGCACCCTACTCCTTGAATCACAGGTGCCATCCAATTCCAATAATTTTTGAATGGTTTTTCTCTTTTATGTGTTTGACTCTATACCTAAATAAGACCAAAAGCGTGTCCTTATTATGGGCTATCTTTATCATTTTTATACATTTTCCTCTTTTTCTTTCAATCTCTGTTTTTTTTCCTCTGCATTTGCTGGGATTGTCCTGAGCCTTTTTGTTTTATTTTTTCTTCTTTTTTTTGGTCAGTGATTTGATTTTCAGCTGAATTTGTCTTCAATTTGTTTTCTCCATTTTGTAGTGTTCTTTTCATTTCACTCACCTTGTTTTATTAAATTAACATGTTCATACTCATGAAATTATTATTTACATTGAAGTGCCCATGGGGAACACTGTTCTCTTCCATGGTATACAGAACAACATTCATTTGATTTAGTTTTTACCTTTAGGTGCATGTTACTGATTTGAAGAAGTTACTGAGTTGGAGAAGAAAACTAACGAGTGGTCTAGTGAAAGGTCATGGACAGATGAACACTTTCATTTTGTGAGTTGTTTGATAAGCAAAGTCCTGGCTTTGAGCAGGCCCGGCAGGTGTGCCTTGCCTCCTCTCCCCACTACCCTCTTTCTCGACTGCCCAACTGCTTGCAGGTGGACCACGACTCATATACCCACACTATGTTCTTTCTTTCTTTAGTTTTTAGTTATAGGGGGAACACGGGCAAGGGGAAGAGAGAGAAAGAGAAGGGGGAGAGGAAGGGAGCAAGGAGCAAGAATATTAGGCTCTAAGAAATCGCTTCCATAAATTTTGTACCATACATGTGACAGGACTTGAGGAAGTTAAACAGCTGAAGGCAAGCTGGGGAATTGCTTCCTTTGTATTTGCTGGATGCAGCTCGAATTTATTCGATGTCGGGTAGGTTAGAGATATGCAGACTTCAGAATAGGGGGTGAATGGGTCAGGACTGTTTTCCTTGTGGATGTCAGAAATCCAATATGACTAGTATAAACAGAGACAGACATAAAGGAGAGATAGTTTAGCCTACGTAGGAATGATGGGTCAGCTGGGGAGCCTGACCCTGAGCATGGAGGTCCAGGATTAGGCTTATCAGGTTCACTTGTCATCTGTCATTTCTGCTTCTTTCTGCCTTCTAACACTCTCCTTTCTAGAGGACGGTCTCCTTGAGGCTCCAGGAACCCAGGATCTTCTATTCTTGTTAGTCTTCTATTTTTATTAGTGACCAGAGAAGAAAGAAAGCTCTTTTCCTTCAGATCTTGTGAGAAAACCAGAGGAAAATTCTTATTGGCATCTACTGGTCATGTGGGGTGGGATTCTAGGATGGTAAATTGGCAGACTCCATCAGAAATAGGTGTTCCCTACAAATGCAAAGGAAGGGGTGATAGTCTGAGCACATCAAATAACACATTTTCACTGAGGGAAGGAATAACAGCCTCCATATGCTTTGCAGAAACTGAATTTGCCCCTGCCGAGCTGTCAGGGGATATGACCCTTCGTTCCTGTCCTTGCAATGTGAGGATTGCATACATGAATGCCATTTGATACCTGTACATCACTCCCCTTTGCCAAGCTCAATGAAATAGCACTTGTTGATTTTGTAACCTCAAATAAAAATGAACCCCAGGATGTTTCCAGGTTCAGCTTAATTCCACCTGTTGTCACTTCCTCAGTCCAGGAGCTGGTATGGAAGTAGGTGATAGGCATTTGCTGCTGTGCATTATGGCTAATGCATGAGATAGATGCTTTTCCAGGATCCAAGAGCCCCAGTGACACTGCTGAGGATGAAGAAAGAGTGCAGGAGACCAAATGGTTTTTGTTTGGACCACCATTAAGAGAAGGTTCAGTTGCTCTAATGCTTTTAAAATCAGCGTAGCGGCAAAGCCCTTGGGTTATGTATTTGCCATTTTGCAGAAAGACTCAGCATTTGAGATGCAAGTCAAATTCTTTAGGCCCATTTATAAAAGACACTGTTGAGACTGACTATTATAATGCATGCCATTTGATAGGAAGGAAAGAACAGTGACATGGTTGGGTTAGCAGCAGTGCTAATTATTTAGTGGATATCTTTATACAACACAGCATTTATTTTAGCCAAAATTCTCTCATTATTATATAATAAAACCCAACATTAAAGAAAAGCACAATCATGAATATTAATTGCTACTGGAAAAATTAGTCTGTAGCATATTGTTCATTTATTAAAAATCATTGCCCTGTAGCAAAATTATAAAGAACATAAATGGGAATCTTAGGAGTTACACTATTTTAGTGACTTTAAGTTTTAGGGGAAAGTGCATTTCCTTGTTTCATTTTTTTCTATTTTAAATCTAGAGTTATGTACAATGTCTGGTGTGGTAGTTACTCATTAGATGTTTACCGAATGAATGAATGAACGAATATATACAGCCTTTAGAAGAACTGAGCAAAATTAAAGTGAAAACCAGATAAAACCAAGTCTCAATATTTGCTTCCATACAATGATGGAAGATCAAATGAGCTGAAAATCTATTTAGTTTTTTCTACCAAAATTTTATCTGGAATAGGAAGAGGAAGCTCTAAACCTTCAGACAAATAGATTTGCAACATGTCTTTTTTTATCAGAAGTTCTTAGAAATTTTATGAGTTTACTAGCTGTAGTTTCTTAACCTAAGTGTTTCAAGTAAATTTGATTAGATTCTAATCAAGCACATGACCTAAGTGACCATATATGAATAGTAAATCAGATTCCTCACATCAATTTGAGGATTTATACAGTTGGAAACAATTAAAAAAATTGTAGGGCTAAGGGTAAAATGAAAATGTGGGGCTCTTGTTCAAAAATTATTAAGAACTTGAAGATGGTGACAGCAGTGTTAAACCAAGCACAGGCCCTTGTAGGTGTTGGATCAGTGAACCCCATATAGACAGCTTGTCTTCTGGGAATGCTAGTAAAATTGGCAAATTTATGTTCAAGGCAAGACCCTGATGAAGTTGACGGGTTGTTTAATTATTTCATATGGAGATGAGAAGCAGGGAAAATATTAAATATTGGCATAGATGAGAGCAGAACCTACAGCAACCAGCTCCCCATCTGAGCTATCAGCCAGCAGAGGGGAAATGGCTAAAAAGTCCATGTACATAACTTGCCTCTTATTCTCTATTAAAATTAATTCTGTTTCTGTGTCTTACATTACCTTTTTAGCAGTTTGGCTTGTAGAATCCTAAGAGTTATGATATCTGTACAACTTAAAATATCTTTTATGAGTTTTACTCATTTTAAGTGTAGTAATTACAGTCTTTGTGAGGTTCCTATGCTATATAGTATTACTTTCTAATATTATACAACTCTATCATTATGGACAAGTTGAAACTAAGATTGAAGTTATTTTGTCTTGACTGATTTTATCTTCTAAAAGATTTTTAGAGAAGACTGAAGCATATCCTACTGGCCCAGAACTGGGGAAAATTGAGTCCTTTGCAGACTTCCAGTCTTGGAATATTCAAGAAATGCTTCTTGAATGTTTTAATATGTGAATGTTAAATCATGTCATAGGTAATCACTATAGATACCAATCAATGACAGTAATACTGGATAATGCCTTACCTTTGAACCACTTTTATTTGTGAAAAACACTTTAGGAAAGTACTTTGTATTAATCTGAAAATTCATCACAAGAAGAAATTCCAATAATTTAAATAATACATTGAATTCTCTTCTGATTCAATTTGAGTAAATGTAAATAAAATCTTATTTCACAAGGTGATTTATATGCAATTAATTTTGGATTTACTGTAAATTTCCAGGGGATTTAGTGGGATATCATTTACATGTAATAAAATTCTCCCTTTTTATGAGTATAATTCTATGAACATTGATAAACTTAACAGCAATGCAGTTGCCATCATGATCAAGATATAGAACATTTCCAACTTGCAAAAAGTTTCCTTCAAGTCTCTTTGAGATAATCCCTTTTTTTCACCCTAGCCCCTGAAAACCACTGGTATGATTTCTAACCACCTAGTTTTACCTTTTCTAAAGTGTCATATAAATATCTTCATTTATTTGACAGCCTTTTGAATCTGGCTTCTTTTACTTATCATAACTTTTATTTGTTCCACATCTTCACCTGCAGTATCTGCTGTCTTTTTCTTTTTCTTTTTTCTAAAGCCATTTTTCTTTGATAAAGTGGTTTAAATTTTTTTCTTTAAAAAATTGTTTTTTAATCATTATTGACTTTTTAATTTTAAAATGTTTTTTAGTAAATCATAGACACATAGATCATGTATACAATAATGCACTTATGGGGTACAATGTGCTGATTTCACATAGAATTAGAAATGCTTACATCACACTGGTTAGTATATATCTCATCTCATTTACTTAATTATTGTGTTAAGACATTTATACTCTATCCTAATAGATCCTACATGTACCCTTGCATTATGCACCATAGATGTGATCCCACCATTCACTCTCCCTCGATCTGACCTCCCTTTCCTCTCCCATACCCCCTCCCCCTTCTTCATCTTGGGCCATAGTTGTGATCTAGTCTTCATATGAACATGTGAGTGATTGTAAATTGGTTTCATAATAGTACTTAGTACATTGGATATTTTTTCTTCTATTCTTGAGATACTTTACTAAGTAGGATATGTTCCAGCTCCATCCATGTAAACGTAAAAGAGGTAAAGTCTCCATCTTTTATTAAGGCTGCATAATATTCCATGGTATACAAATACCACTATTTATTAATCCATTTATGGGTCGATGGGCACTGGGGCTTCTTTCATCACTTGGTTATTATGAATTGAGCTGCAATGAACAATCTGGTGCAAATATCTTTGTTATAAAGTGATTTTTGGTCTTTTGGATATACACATAGTAGAGGAACTGCATGATCAAACAGCAGGTCTACTTTTAGATCCCTGAGTATTCTCCATACTGTTCCCCAGAAGGAATATATTAGCTTGTAGTCCCACTAACAGTGCAGAAGTGTTCCCTTTTCTCCACATCCACACCAACATTTATAGTTTTGGGATTTTGTTTTGTGAGCCACTTTTATGGAAGTTAGATGGTATCTCAAAGTGGTTTTGATTTGCATTTCTCTGATGATTAAAGATGATGAACATTTTTTCATGTGTCTGTATACCATGTGCCTTTTTTGGAGAAACTACTGTCAATGGAAAAAAAACCTGAACTGTAACACTAGTTAAAGAGGTATATTCAGAGCTGAATATGTAGGACCATCACCTGGAAAGCCACACTCAAGAAGCTTTGTGCAAGTGGTCTTTCTGTAATTGTGGTACATACATGTTTAGGAAGATAGAAATTATACGTAATTTCATAAATCTACCTATGGAAGGTGTACATTGGTCTCCACTGAAAAGACAGGACATCTAGACGCAGGGGATTACAGGTCATAGGTGGGTTTAAAGATTTGTTGATTCGTAATTGGTTAAAGAAATAAAGCTTTATCTAAAGGCTTGGAATGTTTTCAATTGGAATGTTTCAAGTTAAGATAAGGAAGTCTGTTAATCAGATACTGGAAATATATGCAGACTCAAGTGATCTGTTAAGTTAATTGATGACCTGCAGGTGTGGCTTAACCTTTGTCTTACATGGTCTTGGGATTGTTAATGATTTTTATCTTATTGGTGAAAAAATAACTCCAAAAGGGACAGGGAAAAATTAAGCATGTCTACCTCCCTTCTGCTCATGGCCAGCAACTCAGCTTTAAGAATTTTTTTATGGGGGTCAGAGGACCTCAATTAAGAATGGGTCCATTCAGTTGGATTGGGTGGAGGGCTTCAGAGGTTACTGCAGTTCATACTACTCACTTGGTTTTAACAAAAGGCATTGTTATTAATTCTTCAGGAAAAGAGCTGAGTGAAATATACATCTTAACAGCAGTCATGTGGTAGTAACTGAAGAGTAGATTTGGAGCTAGGTTTTCACTAAGAAAAACCTCCTTATCTGCTAATTTTAAAGAGACTAGCTAATTATTAACAGCATAAAATTGACTTGAGAATGTTACCTTCCTACCTAACTCAAATGGTTGATTGAAAAAAAAAAGCAAAATAATTCCCTAATGGCATTGGAAAAGAAACACGGCCTCAAATATTGAAACCAGTTGAAGACAGCCAGGTGTGGATTGATAAAGGAAATTGTAGCCTTGGGTGTATAAATTAATACCACTTGGGAGGATCTTCTGGCTTTAGGAACATTACAGGAATTTCCCAAGTGCAGCAACACTAGATGAAATCAGATATTCCCAAACTAGAATATTGAAGAAGAATATTGCAAGTTTTGATATGGAGAACACATGTTAGTTAGATTTCCCCCTCTATGCCCAGGCCCTAACCCTCATCAAGAAGTAGAGAGGTTGAAGATGTGGATTGGAGAGCCCCTGACAACTAATGTATTAGAGGAAAGCAAAATCCCCAAACCAGAAGATGAGCTTTTGTTTCAATTTTATGATAGAATAATGAACTTGTCATTGACATCATCACTAAAGGCATGTTCCTGTAAATAATATCGATACCCAAAAAGAGGGGAACACAGATATTGAACAAATCAGAATTATCAAATAGTAGAGGAATATTTGAAGAAAACAGTGAAACAAAGACATTAAGAACTAATTGTCAATACAATTCATTTGAGCATTAAAAGAAAATATCAAGCTATCAATACATATAAAATAGGAACAATTGGAGGATCAATTATAGATATTAAAAATACAAAAATATGATAATTAACGTTTGAAAGAAGGACTAAAAGAAACACTTGGAGTTGTGCAAATTGTTAATTAAAAACTGTAAGCTCAGCGTCTGTGCTTCGTCATTAGGACACTAGCCACATGCACGGGGGCTGGCAGGTTCGAACCCTCCCTGGACCTGTTAAACAACAATGACAACAACAACAACAAAAAAATAGCTGGGTGTTGTGGTGTGCACCTGTAGTCCCTGCTACTTGGGAGGCTGAGGCAAGAGAATTGCTTAAACCCAAGAGTTTGAGGTTGCTGTGAGCTGTAACTCCATGGTACTCTACCGAGGGCAACATAGTACAAGTGTGTCTCAAAAATAAATAAAATAAAATAAAGCAAAATCTGTACTGAAGGTATCTCCCAGAACAAGTTAAAAGGAAAACAAATAAACAACAGCAAGAAAAAAAACCCACCAAACAAAGTTGACAGCATGGCATAAAAGTTTAGAGATATGTAGGAAATCTCTAGAAGTTTCAATATATATCTAGTATTAATTTCAGAAAGAAGAAATATAAAAGGGGTAGAGAGCAAACAAATCAATAACACAATTTTCCAGAACTGAAGAAAAAAGGCTTTAGCTAAAGATGGGAGTGGGGGTAGAATGAAGATTGAGGAAAGAAACTCTCCTGGGCCTAGGGAGTGAAATAAAGGGCCACACCAAAGTAAAATAAATATCATTAATCCTTTTCTGGCGGGCAAAAATAATCAGGTTACTTGCAAAAAATGAAAATGCTGAAATTCGATGTCTCATCAGTCAGATTGGTTGTTGCTACATAAAGGACAATGAACTAATAGTGTCAGAGTACTAAAGGAGAAACTATGTTGGAATCACCTGTTGGTATTCAGGTGACAGGTATAAAATACTGGATGCCAAAAAATATATATACACAGTCTGAGTGATGTTATCTGTGTATTAATTTTTGAATTTGAATTGAATTACAGGAGCAATATGTTTGCTAAAAGATAATGTTAATCAAATAAATGCTAATGTCACCACACGACAGGCAGGACAGTCAAAGAAATGATGGAAACTTAGTTGCTGTTGAAGGAGCACAAGACCACTTTGAAGTGGAATTTGAAATTCAAGAATGTTGTGGAAGTACAACAATGGAGTTGTGAGTATGCAACAGGACCTCCAGCATACCTAAGGATCGCAACAGGACCTCCAGCATACCTAAGGATCGCACACATTGATGATAAGTTTGAGTTGCATGGTACTGTGTGTGAAGTGCCCAAGGGAATATCTGGGAGGCTTCACACAGCAAGTCCTGCTTCCTCTGCTATGGTGTTGGAACACTTTACAAGCTCACCACAGAGGTCTACCAAACAATGTAAATGAGACAAAAGTTAGCAAAACAAGTTAAGAAATCAATGCCTTCTGGCTTGGCACCTGTGGTTCAACGGGCTAAGGTGACAGCCACATACACCTGAGCTGGTGGGTTTGAATCCAGCCAGGGCCCGCCAAACAACAATGACAGTTGCAACCAAAAAATGGTTGGGCATTGTGGTGGGGCCTGTAGTCCCAGCTATTTGGGAGGTGGAGGCAGGAGACATGCTTGAGCCCAGGAATTGGGGGTTGCTGTGAGCTGTGATGCCACAGCACTCTATCCAGGGTGACAGCTTGAGGCCCTGTCTCAAAAAAAAGAAATCAAGGTCTTCTTAGAACAGCTAAATGGACAGTTTTCATCCCAAGTTAATTACATGCATTGAAACATGATGAGATATATTTTGTTGAGAACTTGCCAAGACAATGAATAGGTTGAAGAGGTGCAGTTGAGTTTCTCCCGAGTTCTCCTAATTTACACGCCTTCACTTCAACTATGGGGGACCTTAAAGGATGTAGTATACTGTAGGAAACTGATTACCCTGGGGGCATTTTGGAAGAAATTAAAACAGCACCATTAGAAATCCAAGTGGATACTTGGGTCAACTTTGCTTTAATCAGAAGTATCTGGATGATATCTGGATCAGATGATAACAACTTAGAGTACTTCTTGTAATTGCAGAAGTCAAACACGATTTGTATTCTTTTGTTATTGGTATATAGTGAGTATTACAATTTTAACACAGTTTTTTCCTTTCTTAAACTGTGCGTTCATTTTTGGCACCCTTCATATGTAAAGATATTCCTCATATTTACCATTTTTAGACTTATTTGAAATAATTAAATAAATATGCAAACTAGTAAAATAGAAAAATGAAGACTACGGATGATATGATATTCATGAAATAGTGGTGAATAATAGCAGCAAAATGAAAGTAAGCTGGAGAATAAATGTAGAATAATTTACTATTGATGCATGACAAAAAAAAAGCAAAAATGGTAATAAATGACAAAAATTCTGATTGCAGCCTAGCATTGTCATATGTGAATGAAAGTGGGTAAGTGTGAATGGAGTGGCAAATTTAAAGGCCCACAAAATTCTTATTTGATGGAAAGTCAGAGACTGATCAGTCCTAGATTTTTAAGAGCAAATATAAGATTAAGTGAGTATGAAAAATTCTGCTCAGGCATCATTAAGAAATCAAATGTTTCCAGAGAGTGAAGTGTAAAAATAAAATACTTCCAACCCGTTAGTCTGATTTAACACTTTCCTGAACCCTATTTCCTTCATAAAAGTTCTATGCTTCATAGAGACATGTCTGAGTCTATTTACTGTTGCTGTTAAACAGAAGTGTCCAACCTTTTTTCTTTCCTGCTGCACATTACAAGAATAAGAGTTATCTTGGGCCACTTATTAAATAGAAAACCACTAATAGCAGCTGGTGAGCAAAAAAAAAAAAAAGATTTATGCACACTTTTCATGATATCTAACACCGCAGGAAAGTAAAACAATTCTCAAATAATCGGCATGAGACCTGTGGGCCACAGGTTGGACACCTGTGGCAAGACCATGTGAAACTGTGTAGTTTATAAAGAAAAGAGGTTTGAAGCTTTTTTTGGCTCATGATTGTGGTGTTTGGGAAGTTCAAGAGCGGTCACCTGCAGCTGGTGAGCACCTCAGGCTGCTTTAGCTTATTACGGACATCAGGGAGATGGATGTGAAAAGAGAAGACACGAGAGAGGCAAAAGAGAAGCCAAGCAAATCAGACTCTTTAAAATAACTTGCTCCCCTAGAAACTAATCTATTCCCTAGACAGGAGTAAAGAGGGCATTGATCTGTTCATTAGGGACCCTAACACCTCCCTCTAGGAATGCCCCTCCCAACTTGGCCACAGGGATCAAATTTCAATGTGAGTTTTATAGGCGGGGGCAAACTTAATCATAGTAAAAGACAAGCTTCGTATTTTGCTTGTTAACAAGATCTTTCTGGGAATGTATGAAGGAGGGATTGAAGAAAAGATGCTGTTAAAATACTATGGAGATTCTACTTTTATATGTATTTATAGATGTCAAAAGTTAGTGTATCACACATAACTCACCTGACAAAATATGCTTGAGTCATAGTAATACTGAGGAATGGCTACTATTAAAATTTACATGTAGATCTATTTTAATGCTGTTGGGGAAGGGTATGTTGTGTGTGCTATAGCATTGTACATAAAAGGAGAGCTAGAATGCCCTGTGGGATAAAAAAAGTTCTTTAGAGGACCTAATTTTAAATAGTGTCCTCCATGATTAACAAATGTTTGTGCAGAAAAATGGGGGCAGGAGGAGAGAGGAGAGTGCTCGATGAAAGAGAAAAAGAAGTAGGAAGAAAATTTGGCTCTGGGGCTAAAAAATTACCAGTGTGACTTTCCTGTAAAAAGAAAGAGTGATGTGGGAGCAGGATAGATAGTAAGAAGATTTCAAGTTAAGTATTTTTTAAAAAACCTTATGCTTAGAGAAATGAGACATCATCATGTGATACCTTTTAAAGCAGGAGCAATAATGTCTATAAAAGAATAGACTGGTTTCTGGGTAGAGAATGAATAGTTCAGGGGACATGTTTGTAGGGTGACTAATATTCTAGATGAGAGATAGTGATGACTTGGACTAGGATGCTAGTTGACCAGATGGAAAGTAGGCAAATTTGATAAATACTAAATAGAATCAACAAAAATTGGCTGATGTGGAGTTCAAGCATGCTAGTTGCCTACTGCTGCATTACCAATTACTATAAATTTAGCACCTTAAAACAATGCTCATTGATTTGCCACAGAATTCCAGTGGTGTGGCTAGAATCTCTGTTTAGGTATCACGAGGCTGAAATTAGAGATTTTTCATATGTCTTGATATAAGAAACATATGAAGAATGTTCTGGTGTGTTCTAAAGGGTATTCTGGGGAACACCCATTTTCAAGCTCACTCATGTTATTGGTAAAACTTTCTTTGGAATTCTAAAATTGAGGTCCCCATTTCTGCTGTCTCTAGAGGTCTGGTCTCAGGAACTGGAGGGTGTGTATTCTACATGCCACGTGACCGCCTTTATCCTCAAAGACAGCACCACAGAATCTCTCTCCTGTAGAATCCTTCTGCATTTTTTTACAAATCCATTTTAACATGAAAAACTCATCCCTTTAAAACAGTCATCTAATTAGGTCTGGTCCAGGGAGAATAATTTCCCTTTCTTAAAATCAGCTGTGCCATATAACATAACTTAATTCATGGGATTGATCTCCCTTCATATCCAAAGGTCTCTCTCACAGTCTGAAGGAAGCAATTATAAAAAGGCGTGTGTTACTTGAGGCCTTTTAGAATTCTGCCTGCCAGTGTGGGATTTAGGGGTATTCATAACACCACTGTATTATTCAATAAAAAAATCTTAGAAAGTAAGCATGCCTCCAGGAGCCTTCTTTTCATCTCCTTAGACTTCTTAAGATAAATGTAGTTCCAAAGTCTGTATCTCCAAACCAGTTCAAATATAATGAATTTGTTTCTGAGATTATAAAGTAAAAAATATTTCTGGTCTTTCGGGAAGCTAAGACTCTGTTATTTGTTATACTATTTAGTGTTATTGTTTATGATTTATGAAAATATGCTGATGTGATTTTCCAAGAAAAGTCCTAAAGGATAATTATTATTAATTTATGAGAAATTTGCAATGGGTAATATGGAACAAAATCAATTAAAAATAAATGAGAGCTCCAGGATCTGTTTTGTTCTCCTCAAGCCAGTAAGTTTCTGTAGAAAATAAAAGAGGCTATATAGAGAAGGATAAAATGTTCCAGTTACCTTGATAGAATACCAGCTTTTGTGGGGGTGAATCATAGTAGTCCCTGGGGAAGATTTTGTCTGCTGACATAACTGTATACAAATAATAGAATGTTCTCAAGGAGAATGAAGTGTACCCCTGATGAGAACGTAATCAGCAAGGATAAAAGAACAAGTTCTGAATCCCCAAAACAAATAAAATAATTGCTTGAGTTAAAATGAGCTGAAATCAGTTCACACTCAGTACTTGTAGAGCCAAAGAATAGTTCCTACACAATTTTTCTATAAGACCCTCCTACAAAACTTAACCCCATATATTATAGTCATAGTTTATTTTCTTCTTTTTTATCATAAACCCTAAATAAGCAAGTAAAGAAATAATACATGTAATTGGCAGCTCTACTTTTTCATAAAAGTCAAAGAATTGGGAGATGGTGAAATTTTTCAAAACTTTATGTAAGGTTGTAGCACTTTCATTATAAACTTAGGGAAAGCTGATGAGTTTAACAAGTTATTTTTCACAATTCTGGAATTCTGAGCCTACATATGACAACCCTCATATTTCATTAATGTATTATTTACTATTAGAATTGATAATGACTTTGTTAGATGATCTATGGTATATTTGCTCAGGGACCACTCACAGCTTTTATTAATGTTAAGGGAGGTGCTGCCATTGAGTACCTTTCATTTTATTGCACAAAACGTGGAATCAAGCAATCAAATATTATGAAAGCAGTTTTGACTGCTGTGTTAATGATTGTCTACCTTCTTTCTATTTAACAGTTTGAATTGGTCATTTTGTGTCTAAATAAGTTGTGACAAATTTGATGGGCTAAAACTGTTCCCTTGCTCCAATAATTTAAGCTTTCTTTCCTACTAATATTGACCTTGGAAAGAAAAAGACAAATTATAAATTCAAAACACATATAAAGGATTAAGAAACCAGCAAGTTATGTTGAATTACTGATGTGAATATTTCTATAGCCAGGAAATGTATTATAAGCAGGAGGAGCAATGTCTTGGTTTCATGTTTCTAAAAGTGTGCAAATAAAGTGTTGAATCAAAGTTTTACCAATGTTGGTGCCCGCTCTGGTACCCTGTGAACACGCAAATTAAAACAGCTGGGACATGGATTGAAGGTATGTGCCTGCAAGAGGTGGGCTTCCTGTCTGTCCTCTGAGGGCTTCAAGAAACCTCTCCCTTGGCCTTTTTTTTTTTTTTAATTTTTGTAAGACAGAATTTATTCACAGAAAAGAAAGAAAAGAATACAGAAAACATTAAGGCATCTGTTAGAGGGAGAAAATTCTAGTGGGGAGAGATAAGCTCTCTCCGTTTCTCTCCCAGTCTTTCCCCATCTCCTCCTTTAGGCCTTTAGTCTCAGGGTATATATAGGTGTATGGGTTCCTTGGCCAGGAAACAAATGAATACAGT
>CAUYON010091248.1:0-10251 GCA_963573935.1 Arctocebus calabarensis
GAGGTTGGGGTGGAGGGAGGGTAATTGATGGGGCCACACATATGGTGCATCTTAGAAGGGTACAGGGGAAACTTACTAAATGCAGAATATAAATGTTTCATACAAAAACTAAGAAAATGCTATGAAGGGTATGTTAAACAGTTTGATGAAAACATTTCAGATTGTATATGAAACTAGCACATTGTACCCCTTGATTGCACTAATGTACGCAGCTATGATTAAAAAAAAAAAACCAAATGCCAAATGTATTGATAGGATTTTATAGTGACTTTTGCAAAACAGGTGACAGTATTGAATTTCATCAGATCCCTGTAAACCTCTAAAGTAGTGAAGAAATCCCTCCCCCCTTCTGTGTTCCAGGCAATTAGCTTACTGCAAAGTGTCTTTTCTCTCCCCATGACACAGATAGTATTCAAAGATGCCCCTTGTTTCACTATGATAATGCTGGCCACAGACCCTTGAAACTCCATTTTTTTTTTTTTTTTGGCCTCATAAATGATTATCTGAACTGCTGAACCCAATTGATCAATTGGAACAAAATTCTTGTTAATCAAACCTGTGTTAAGTTTTTCTCTTTCTCCAGGCCCCTGAACTTGGTCTTACCCTCCACCTAAGCTAGCCTATAGCTCCTTTGTAAGAATCACACTGGAGACTAGGCTGATCTTAGGTGAAACATTCTCTAAGCCGTATCCTAACACACCAGTCTTTCACTCTACTTCCCCCCCACTTTCTTTCTCTCCTCATTCCATTCTCTCATTAGAAGAAAAGCTTTTGGACTAACCCCTGAGATGTCTGCTGATCTTATGATGATCAGCTTTCTCCCTATTGCATAGTCCCTTTCAGGCTTATAATAATCCTTTCATGCAGTCTGTCCTTATGTCCAGATTTGTGTTTTTGTTTGACTAGGCCTGTGGTTAGAGACCAGAAATTCACTTTTTTATCTCAAAGAAAAAGTCTTACATTTGTTATAATTTAATATATAAGTCCTTATGAGAATATTTATAGTTTGTAAAATTCCTCATTTTTCATCCTGGCAGTTGTATTGAAAAAGTAAATTAGATGAATTTTTGTTTGGGTTGCAGTCATTTGCCTTAGGTTTAAACCAGTTGCCTTATGCGACAACAGAGTTTGTCATTTCTTATCAGTCCTAATTAGATACATAATCAGTGTTTTCTTGTGGTCCTCTGAAAATTCTCAGGATGCTTTGCTGAGGAGATGAGTTTGCTGAGGTGATAAGTAATGAGATAAAGAATTTTAAAGTAATGGCTTTGATTCCATAGTGACATTGTGACTTGCTTCAATATATAAACTCCTGAAGAATTAAAAACAGTACAGAAAAATGGCCTCTTTCTATGAAGAAAACCAATTATGGTAATCAAAAAAGACTATAATATTCAACTGTATTCTTGACCAAGCTATGGATATTGTGGATATTGTGGCATAAAGCCATGTTTCTAAAATAAGCTCTATCCCAGTCCTCCTGAATCAGAAACTTTTTTGGTGTTCCAATGGTATGTATTTTCAACCATCTTTATGGATTATTCTTGTACTAACATTAGTAAACTACTAATAGACCATAATGGCATTAATAGAATATTAGAGTGGCAAAGAAACATGTCATGTGCTTTGAATAGATTCTGATGAAAGTAATTGATCTTCTCCTCAGAACAGTTTACCCAAGAATCTATGTATTATTTTACATAAAATTATTCTGGGACATTCAGAGACTTCTTCAAGGTTGAAGCTAACATACTTCTTAACAAAAACTTTGTTGTTCTCAAATTAAGAGCACCTGTTTTAGTCTCCTTACGATCATCTTATAGAAGAAGAAAGTGTAGCCTGGAGAGGTAATATTTTGACTATGATCACGCATACAAACTACATATATTCCAACAATTTAGAAATCAAATTGGCCTACATCTGGGCAACAGGAGAGATGATTTGGAACTAACATGGTAACTTTTATCTCTAATGGAATACAGAAATCACAATCAGCAAATTGAGTTTGTGAATTCAGTTTGAGAATAAATGAACTTTTTCCCTAGACATCCTTCCTATTTATGGAGATACTTACTACTGCCTTTGAAGCCACTAGAATTAATTCTTCTTGTTACATTGCATTTTAGTTCAAATATAAAATTCACTGACTCATATTAATGAAAATTTCATTTTGTTTTCTGGATGTAGTAGGAATTCCAGTTTCTGGAATTAGAAAATGAGAATTATAATTCCAGGCATTTATTTACAGTCATATATGTTTTTTACTCTACAACTTTGAAATAACTATTCCTTTTACTTTTCTCATCTTACAGAATTTATTTTACTAAAAGCATTTTATTTAAAAAAAATATCCTCTAAAACATATTAAGGAAACTTAGTTCTAAAAATACAGGAGGAAGAAAAAAATCTTAATGACTTATCTAAATGGGGAGAATGTCTGAACAGATATAAAGTAACAGTTAAAAGAAGAAGGCCCGTGTGAGGCACACCAGTCTAATTAGAGAAGGCACTAGACAGCATTTCTTTCTTTTCTTAAAATATTTGAGATTACTATGAGGGTACAAAAGTTGCATTGTATGCATTTCTTACCTGAAGTTCAAGTTGTAGTGGAGTCCTTCCCAGGAGTGTGCTGTATGCTCTATGTTGTGCACCTTAGGTGAGAGCACACCAATCACTGTACTTCCCCCTTTCCTTTCCCCTCTCCCTCCTTCCTCATTTGATTTCAGTTGTGTTTTTCTCTCCTGTTTTCTGTTCGTTTTTATATTAGTATTGAGTACATCAGTTGATTGCTTTTCCATTCTTGTGATACTTTACTAAGGAGAATGTGCGTTACCTCTAGGTAAATACAGAACATGTCAAGTCTCCTTCTTTTTTTAGGGCTGAATCGTATTCCATGGTACACATATTCCACAGTTTGTCAATTCATTCCTGGGTTGATGGGCACTTGGGTTGATTCTATATCTTGGCGATTGAGAATTGAACTGCATTGAGCATTCTAATATAAATGTCCTTACATTTGATCCTGCAATCCCATTACTAGAATTAAAAAAAAAAATCATTCTACCCTGAGGACATTTGCACTAGATAGCATTTCTAATGAGAAGAGGGAAGTGAAGAGGGAGAAAACAGACAGGCAACCCGGAGGAACCGCGCCCACAGAGCAGACATTTCCACCTTGCGCTGCAGTTTCTTCTGCATCACTTGGTTGGGAGAGTCTCCTAGGCCTTCATTTTCTCATAAATTACTTTAAATGATGTTCCAAATTTAAATTATGCTAAATTTTGGTAGTAACTGTGTACACCTGTGTTTCACTGTTGGATGTTCCTGCTCTGATGTACTTTATAAGCATTTACAGCTTTAATGAGGCTGTTTATTTGTAATTGGTCCCTATAGGAACCTGCTCCTTCATTTCATCCAATTTGGGTTATTTTCAGTAATTCTCTAGAGATGCCATTTGAAATAACTTATATGAAGTTGCTTGTGATCCTGGGGAACGATAGTTTGTATTAGACATTTTAAAATGACAGATCAATGACCTTTCTCTTATCCCTCCTTCAAAGTTTCACAGTTGCTATTTCTTTTAACTCACCACCCCCAATCAATTTCCCAGAAGAAAAGAGGCAGTGTGGGGCCTCCAAGTCAACAACCAACCTGGCTAGGTGTGCTAGCTCACGCCTATAATTCCAGCACTCTAGGAGGCTGAGGCAGGTGCCTTGCTGGAGTTCAGGAGTTTGAGACCAGCCTGAACAAGAGTGACACCCTGTCTCTACTAAAAATAGAAAAAGTAGCTGGACATGTGGTAGGCACCTGTAGCCCTAGGTACTGGGGAGGCTGAGGCAAGAAGATCGCTTTAGCCCAAGAATTTGGGGTTGCTATGAGCTGTGATGCCACAGCACTCTATCCTGGATGACGGGATGAGAACTTGCCTCAAAAATAAAATAAAATAAAATAAATAAAAAGAACAAGTAGACTTGTTTATTGTTTTTACCACAATTTTTCAACATTTGATTTTGGTAAGTGAACCTCTGTAAACCTCAATCACCTCAATTTTTTTATCTGTTAAACAGGGATGCAAATTATACTTCCTAACCTCTTGTGATGGTGACAAGGGGACAATGAGACAGAGAGGTTCAAGGAGCTTTGTATTTGGGAAATGAATACATAAATGTCTTGAAATTCAAGGGCATTTTGAGTTTTCAGTTGTACTTAGCACTCTTTACCTTTTTTGAATGCACAGAACCACTTGTTCAATCCTATCAAAGCCTCAGACTCTGAAGGCCTAGACTTTGCCTTTTTCTTTTGCACCCACTTTGATTAAAGAAAGCTCTTCTTTGGGGCCAGTGATAAAATTTTCTTCTGTGTTTGTTCACTTATAAGACCACAATGTCATTCTCTCTTCGGGCCTATTTTTATTTCATTTTATTGGATGCCCTTTTTTAGAGAATACTCTTTAAGATGATTATTGTGGCCAAACTTTTTTTAATGTGAGCTCTTATTTTCTTGCCTTTTAATTTTCTTCTGAGCATTCCATTATGTTTTCTTTCAAAATGAGTTTTCTTTTTTTGGCCTACTATATTTCTTTCTTTCTTCCTTTATGTCTCATTCTTCCTTTTTTTTTTTTATGAACTAGAGTCTTTATTACTGCTAGCAAGTTGCTGTGCTATATTTTTCATTGGCTTATATTAAAGTAACCAATCTTCTACTTATTCTATTCTGTAAGTGAAGTTTTCTTTACAGCAAGTAATCCCCAACTTATTGGGAACTGGTTGTCTTCCCTCTGAGCTACAGTTACAGAGGTATTTTATTCTGTTTTTGTCATTTGAGAGCGTGGAAGAATCTCAATTGAGTCTTTTGTTTGTTCTTTTAAGAGTCTGACAAATGGCCTTTTTCAGGATTTAAGATACCCATTTCCATGAGGAAAATAACTCTGGGCTTTTAATCATTACCACATTTTTGCAAGAAACACTGGTAAATGTCAAAAGTTGACACTTTCCTTGCTCCTGGTGAAGTCCTGTGGCATGTGCAAAAGCTCTTAGATGAAATAAATCATGTTTGGCTTTTCCCCCAAGTGCCTGCCTGTTCCCTTGGTCCACTTCTCTCCAAATTCAAGTGTAATCATGGTAACCCTCCTGGGTGCGTCACTCAGTCATTCATCTTCTTTCTCAGTGCTAATTCTGGGATGGTGTGTGTGTGTGTTTGTGAGCCTCAGTATGCTTGTGTGCTTTGTGCATGGTGTGGAGGCTGAGCTAATATACCACAATCTTTATTTACTCTTTGGAATTGAGGTTGGGTCCTGTCCTTTTTGCCTACCACTGGAAATGCCTCCCATTTCTGACTTCTTGCTTTTTACTTATTTTATTAGTCATTGGGGCCAATAATTCTATGATCCAAGGTTCCGTCACCATCTTTGCACTCTACAGTGGACTCCTTGGTCTTTTTTGTATAAATTCATTGATGACAGGATGAAATCTTTTACTCATTTAAGAACTTCTCTACAAGAACTCTGTGGGTTCCCCCTGACCTCACGTAGAGCTTTCTCCCTGTGTGAAATAAGAGACAACATTGTGCCCACAAGTTCTTTTGCTGATGTATTCAGCCATTTCATAATCCCCTTTTAAGCACAAGTCATAATACACAAAGGGAGACGCTGTGCCCTTGGTGGGGGTTTGGCAAGAAATGTCTTCCGATGTTCTGAGGTATAAACTGAATGGGAAGTTGAACACAAATTTGAGTTAAAAAAGGAGAAGATTCTCCTTTACCCTTAGGGAAAGTGAATTAGTAAGACATCATCTAAGACGGAAGGAGAGACTCAGATGTTAGTAAATCAACCATTTTCTTTCCTTTATTATTGAATAATATGAGAACAAAATCTTCTAGGTAAATTATGAAAAGCAATTCAGGCAGGTTCGAGAGAGGGATCCTTTGGTGTCTGGAATCTATTTCCATTCTACATTCAATTTGCAGGATTACCAAATGTCAAGTTAGCCAGGCTCTCTAATATTTAAAGCAAAAGGGAAACGATAATCAATATTCATGAAAAGCTGTCCAGCTATGGTGCTCGTGTTCACGTTTAGACATGATTGGATGCTTTCACTGTCTTCTCGGCAATCCACATCTTTCACTTTGTGGAGAAATGTTGATTCTATCAGAGAAAAATGTCATGTCTTCAAAACAAAACTTCAGGCAGGTATTTTTTTTCCTTAAATCCTGTGAGGTTGACAAGTGCTATAAAATAATAAACTTCTCATCTATTATACATTTTTTCTCTTTCTCTGCATAACAATAGATAGATGTGTTGGAGGAAGAGGATGAATAATAGATACCAAGTAGATGCATTTAACATCGATAACATTGTTCTCTGAAAAATGACTGTGTATGTAGTTAAGAGCAACATATTATTCTCTAAAATTATGATCGGCAAAGGGCAATTGCCCAGAGGGCAATTAAGCAGCAAGACTGATTCTCAAGTGATTTTTTGTACTTGGATTAATTCTTTAATATTCTTTATCAAATATATTTATGGATAAAATGTCCGTTACATCCCTTTATTATGTGATATGTTTCAACTTTAGTTTTCCTAAATATTCTGTAATGCGTATTAATGTATAATGCGTGTAATACAATGTAAAGAGTTCCTGCTCATGTCTCTGGGTGACAGCTGAGGATAAAGGCTGCTTCAGTGATAAATAATAACCTTTATGGCACCAAAAAGATTGAAAGGGAAGGAACACATTTTAACAGGACTTTTAAGTATCCAAAACACTGAGAAAAATATGTTTGTGAGATTTGAATTTTTAGTAATCCACATTTCAACTCCATTGTGAAGCGATTTTTTAGATGGAGAAACATAAATTTTGACTCTGAGCATAAAATATTCCTTATAGTATAAATAATAGACTATCTTATACTTCTGAGGAAAAAGGACTCTTATTTTGGAGAGAAGTTTCACGGAATATTGAAGGAATATTGTGTATGTAGAGACTAGTTCTATAGCTCTTGGGAGGATTGTGATCCTGCAAGGACAGAGGCTCTTTGAAAGGCTACATATTTACGTGAAAAAATGTCTTTTAATTTAAGAAATTCATTTTTTGTCCTTTAAGTTATCTTTTCTTTTCTCATATACTCTTTTTGTTTGTTTGTTTTTTAGTAATTTCAGATGTACCATGGTACAGTTTATTTCTGATTGTCAGCTATTTCCTGGAGTTTTCCAGAGGTCTTTAATCTGCACTTTATTGTGTCTACTCTCAATCCTTCATGGTAAATCCTTACAAAATTTTAAATTTTGAAATGTGAACTCTCCTTAGATAGTTTTCAATGGAAATCTTGTGACAGGGTTTTGGGATATACTATCCCAAAACTTGGCACTTTGACATATTGAATATTTTAAGCTGAAGAAATTGGAGAAACAAATGGCAGATGATCTCTCCTCCCTCAGCCTTCTCCCCTCAGGCAAGTCAGGAAACCCTCCTATAAGAGATTTCCTCCCTATGTCTTGAGGAAGTAAGCATCCTGTCTCCAAAAATGAGAGCATGCCAAGAGGAATTCAAATGAACAACTCTTGCTAAGTTTCCCCTGGTTTATTACCCTTAGTTCTTACCTTCTTTGTCCCATCATATTTTTCCATGGATCTCCAGACATCTTCATAAAACACCTAGGTTGAACCATTTCCTTATTAAGGTTCTCATTACTGTAAAACTTATTAATTTGTGGTTTGGGGGCTGTATAGTTCAAGCGGCTAGGGCGCCAGCCATATACACCAGAGTTGGTGGGTTCGAATTCCCGGGCCTGCTAAACAACAATGACAACCACAACCAAAAAATAGCTGAGCATCATGGTGGGCATCTGTAGTCCCAGCTACTTGGGAAGCTGAGGCAAGAGAATGGCTCAAACTCAGGAGCTGGAGGTTGCTATGAGCTGTGACATCATGGCACTCTACCCAGGGCAACAACAAAAACAACTTAGTAATTTGTATACTTTTCTCTTATTAATCTGTGTTTTGTAACAGAGACATGACCCATAACCAGAAAAGAGAGAAAAATATATATTTATACATAGTGCATTTCAACTAGCATACAATTTTACTATTGTAACTGAAATTACTTACATGTATCTGGATTTGAGTGCATTATTATTTTATCAAGTGTAGACCATATAAGTTAATAATAAGATGTAAAACATTTTTAGATGTAGATAATATTTATTTATATGATGTAACAATTAAAACATATTAAGTTAAACTCTTGCTATAAATACAATTTCATAATGTTTAAGACTTTTTTTGTTTTTTTGCAGTTTTTGGCTGGGACTGGGTTTGAATTTGCCACCTCTGGTGTTTGGGGCCAGCACCCTACTCCTTTGAGACGCAGGCGCCACTCTAATGTTCAAGACATTTTAGCATTTGATATGTATGCTGTTATATTTCAATATATTTTATTGATAATACTTTGATAGGTTTTTAGTTAGAATATGAATTGATTTTAACTTGGGGTTAGTGTGTTAGTGTTGGTAACTTATTTAATATTTCTGAGAAATTACCTCTTAGGCATAATAACAAATTCAAATATAGAAAACTGTTTGACTTTGGGCCTAAATCCTAATGAAGAATATATGCTTGCATAATTACATTGAACATCTAAGAAATTTTTTCACACTTTAACTCACTGAGAAATCATAATTTAATATAAATTATTTTTTTCAAAAAATTATTGATTACAGTAGTCCCCACCTTATCTGTAGTTTTATTTTCCACGATTTCAGTTACTGGCAGCCCACTGAGGACTGAAAATATTAAATAGAAAGTTCCAGATGTAAACAACTTACGAGTTTTATATTACACACTGTTTTGAGTAGCCTGATCTGACATTATCCAGCTTTATCCTGCCTAGTGCGTGAATCTCACTTTGTTAAGAGTATCCATACTGTGCATACTACTTGCCTTTTAGTTACTTAGTATTTAACTTATTATCAGGTCAACTGTCAAAGTGTACTTACTGCAGTGCTTCTGTTCAAGTAACCCTCATTTTACTAAACGGTGATCCCAAAGTGCAAGAGCAGTGCTGCTGGCAATTTAGATATGCAAGTGAAGTCATGAAGTGTTTCCCCGTGAGCGAAATGGTAAAAGTTCTCAATTTAATAAGGAAGGGGACAAAATTGTATGTTAGAGTTGCTAAGATCTATGGTAAGAACAAATCCCTCCATGAAATTGTGAGGAAGAAAAAAGAAATTTGTGTTAGTTTTATGGTCACACTTTAACTGCATAAGTTTAACCACTGTATGTGATGAGTGTTTAAAATAGAAAAAACATTAAGTTTGTGGATACAAAGATGAACAGTCCATGCGTGGGTCAATGGGCACTTGGGCTTCTTCCATGACTTAGCAATTATGAATTGGGCTGCAATAAACAGTCTGGTACAAATGTCTTTGTTGTAGTGTGATTTTTGGTCTTCTGGGTATACATCCTTCCAAAAGGAACGTATGAGTGTGCATTCCCATCAGCAGTGTAGAAGTGTTCCCTTTTCTCCATACCCATGCCAACATCTCTGGTTTTGGGATTTTGCGATGTGGGCTTATCTTAGTGGAGTTAGGTGATATCTCAGAGTAGTTTTGATTTGCATTTCTCTGATGATTAAGGATAGTGAGCATTTTTTCATGTATCTGTAGGCCATGCGTCTGTCTTCTTTAGAGAAGTTTCTCTTCAAGTCCTTTGCCCACCCTGAGATGGGAAAAACCAAGGTACATAAAAATGCTTGGGAACAAAAATGTTGTTTTCTCAGCAGTGAAACTAAGGAATGGAGAAACACTTTCACAATTCTGAGGAAGAAATTTTCCTACCAAGAATTCTAAACCTAACTAAATCAATGATCATGTCAGAGAGTAAAATAAAAATATCCAGAATGTCAAAACAATTTAACCCTGTCACCTTTTTCAGAAAGCTACTAAAGAATGTAACCAACAAAGTGAGAGTAAAAATCAAAAAAAAATACAAGATCCAGAATACAGGAGGAAGGAAGGAAGGAAGGAAGGAAGGAAGGAAGGAAGGAAGGAAGGAAGGAAGGAAGGAAGGAAGAAAGGAAGGGGAGTAAATGACAGTTGTATAGTTCCTCTCAAAAAAAAAAAAAGAAAGAAAGAAAGAAAGAAAGAAAGAAAGAAAGAAAGAAAGAAAGAAAGAAAGAAAGAAAGAAAGAAAGAAAGAAAGAAAGAAAGAAAGAAAGAAAGAAAGAAAGAAAGAAGAACAGGAATGTGTTCAATTGT
>CAUYON010091251.1:0-10974 GCA_963573935.1 Arctocebus calabarensis
CCTCTGACCCTGACTCCACCTGAGGCCAGCCTGCCTGAAGCTGACCTTTAAACTGAGGGCTGATCTTTAACTGGAAGGCTGCTTTCTCCTTTCGCTGCCCCCTCCATCCCCTACCCACCCCACCGCCATGTCTTTTTCACCAAACTATCTCTGTCTCTTCCAGAAATTCCAGCTGAGCTAGAGACTGAGCATCTTTGGGAACAACATTTAAGGGAAGGTCAGCACAGTGCAAAATGTCTTTAAAAGCATGTTGTGATGTACACATTTATAACTACCTTTTTTGTTGTTGTGGCAACCATTTGTAAAACATTCCAGATACTTCCCCAGTTCTTGAAGCAGCAATCTAATCCCTTTCTCATTTTTGGAAGGTGACTTTTCAGCTTATTGCATATTGCCTTCTTCTTAGAAGAGGGGAAAAATGTATGGGCCTGCCTTACTGAGAACCAAACAGAGCCCAGGGAGAGACTCCTCTATGGACAACCTCACTGCTCTGTACAAAGTATCAGCCAAACCAGAAAGGTGATCCCAGGAGGAGGTATCCAAAAAAAAGAAAGCAACAAAACATGCTGTTGAGGTTTTCAGCTTTAAGATATCTTTGGACTTTTATTTTTTTATTTTTTTCATTAGAAGTGACCAAATTAAGATGCTAAGACCCCTGAGACCAGATCTTTATCTTGTCTCTACCCCCTTGCCAACAATTCAGAGAATGGATCATGTGCTCCTTGTGTTGAGTGGACCATATAATTGCTCTCCTAACTTCTTAAAGAAAATTATGTTTTTGCCACTAATTTAGCAATACAAAACTCATCTCATTATCCTTTTCTGGGTCCAAAGCTGCTATGTCTAAAAGTTCCATCTCCTCATACTTTGCAACAGTCTGTGCTGGAGAAATCTTGAATAGCTTATGTACAAGACTCTGAAAATTTTATATAATTTGAAACCTTGCTTCATTGGTTTGGTGCACCCTGGCCACCCCAACTGGCTGTGAGAGCTCTCTACAGTCTTTGAGCTGGCAGTGTAGTGAAAATCTTTTAAAGTTTCTTCCCCTGACTAGTCCCCACTTTTTGGTCAGGTTTCTCTGAGTGAGGCCTGTTAGGTGTACATCCTGCAGCTTATTGGCTTAAAATGTCCTCTCCTTTGGTATGGTCTCTTTGGGGCCAATGGGGAGAAATAAAACCAGCAATGCAACTGTTTTGATACTGAATATTGATAAGTGTCTTTTTGAAATAAAGAACCAGTCCCCAAAAAAAAAAACAACAAAAAACAAAAAATAGCCGGGTGTTGTGGTGGGCGCCTGTGGTCCCAGCTACTCAGGAGGCTGAGGCAAGAGAATCACCTAAGCCCAAGAGCTGGAGGTTGCTGTGAGTTGTGACTCCACGGCACTCCACCGAGGGTGATAAAGTGAGAGTCTGTGTCTACAAAAAAAATTTTTTAAATGGGAGCTAATTAAACTGAAAAGCTTCTGTACAGCTAAGGAGACAACAATCAAAGCAAACAGAAAACCTACACAATGGGAAAGGATATTTGCATATTTTGAATCAGACAAAAGCTAACTAACTAGGATCTATAGAGAACTCAAATTAATCCACATGAAAAAAGCCAACAATCCCATACATCAATAGGTAAGAGATATGACTAAAAACTTCTCTATAGAAGACAGATGAATAGCTAGCAAACATATGAAAAAATGCTCATCATCCCTAATTATTAGAGAAATGCAAATCAAACCTACCCTGAAATGTCACCTAACCACAGTGAGAATGGCTCACATCACAAAATCTCAAAACTGCAGATGCTGGTGTGGATGTGGACAGAAATAAACACCTTTACACTGCTCATGGTGCTGCAAACTAATACAATCTTTTTGGAAGGAAGTCTGGGGAAGCCTCAATGAATTCAAGCTAGACCTACCATTTAGTCCTGCAATCCCTTTACTCGGCATCTATCCAGAAGGAAAAAATCCTTTTATCATAAGGACACTTGCACTAGACTATTTACTGCAGCCCAATTTACAATTGCCAAAATATGGAAACAGCCTAAATGCCCACCAACCCAAGAATGGATTAACAAGCTATGTTATTTGTATACCATGGAATGCTACTCAGTCATTTAAAAAGATAGAAACTTTACATCCTTTTATTAACCTGGATGGAAGTGGAACACATTATTCTTAGTAAAGCATCACAATAATGGAGGAACATGAATCTTATGTACTCAATTCTCATATGAGGACAATTAATGACCTAGTACATGGTTGGGGGGGTGGGGAAAGGAGAGAGCAGAGAGAGAGAAGGATGGAGGGCAATGGGGGAAAGGAAGAGCAGAGAGAGGGCAGGAGGGAGGGGGATGAGAGAAGGGAAGAGCAGAGAGAGGGAGGAAGGAGCAGGTGGTGGCCTTGGTGTGTGACACACCTTTGGGGGACAAGACACAAATGTATGAGGGACTTTACCTAACAAATGCAATCAGTATAACCTGGTATCTTGTACCCTTAATGAATCCCCAACAATAAAACAAATAAAATAAAAACTTAAAAAAAAAAAGAATAACCCACAACACAAAGTGTCAAAACTGCAAATATTGGCCTGGGTGCAGAAAGAAAGGAACACTTAGACATTGTTGTTGGGATTGCAAACTAGTACACCCTTTAGGATAAGAAGTGTGGAGAATCCTTAAAGAACTAAAAGTAGACCTTCTATTTGATCCCACAATCCCATTACTAGGTATCTAACCAGTAGAAAGAAACATTATTTTATCACAAGGACATCTACACTCAAATGTTTATAGCAGATCAGTTCACATCACAAAGATGTGGAAACAACCCAAGTGCCCATCAACCGATGGGTAGATTAATAAATTGTGGTGTGTGTGTGTGTGCGTGTGTGTGTGCATGCGTACTGTCTCCTTGGGAGAAGATTCTGTTCATGTCTCTTGCCTAGTGATTAATTGGGTTGTTTGTACCTTTCTTGTTGATTTACTGGAGTTTTTGTAGATTTTGGTTATTGGCCCTTTGTCACATTTATAACAGGAAAATATCTTCTCTTATTCTGACAGTTGTCTATACACATACACGGAATACTATCCATCCATAAAAAAGATGGAGACTTCACATCTTTTGTATTTACCTGGATGGAGTTAAAGAACATTCTCCTGGCTCGGCGCCTGTGGCTCAATGGGCTAAGGCGCTAGCCACATACACCTGAGCTGGCGGGTTCAAATCCAGTCCAGCCGGCCAAACAACAATGACGGCTGCAACCAAAAAACGGCTGGGCCTTGTGGTGGACGCCTGTAGTCCCAGCTACTTGGGAGGCGGAGGCAAGAGACTCACTTGAGGCCAGGAATTGGAGGTTGTTGTGAGCTGTGATGCCATAGCACTCTATCCAGGGTGACAGCTTGAGGCTCTGTCTCAAAAAAAAAAAGAAAAGAAAAGAACATTCTCCTTAGTATTTTAAGAATGAAAAAGCAAGTTTCTCATGTGCTCAACACTAATTTGAAACTAATTGATGAACAACTGCAGGCCCTCACAAGAGAAAAACAATTAAATTCAAGTAGGGAGGAGAGGAAGAAGGCAGTTCAGAAAATTCAGATGCTACCTAGCACAAAATTTTTCTGAGAAGAGAGAAAGCATCACCAATGAGAGAGGTCAAGGCAGCCATTAACAAGCACAACTGAGGAAAATATTGCAAAAATTTGTCAAATTTGCATGTAAAAATCATTGGCTGATTGTGAGAAGCATATAGACCAAGAAAGTCCCAGGAAAGGCTGGGCTCAGTGACTCACGACTGTAATCCAAGCCCACTGGGAAGCCAAGGTGGGTGGATTGCCCTGAGCTCACAGGTTTGAGATAATCCTGAGCAAGAGCGAGACCCTGTCTCTAAAAATAGCCAGGTGTTGGGCGGTGCCTGTGGCTCATCAAGTAGGGCACTGACCCCATATACTGAAGGTGGTGGGATCAAACCTGGCCTCGGCCTAACTGCAAAACAGAAAAATATCCAGGCATTGTGGTGGGCGCCTGTAGTCCCAGCTACTTGGGAGGCTGAGAATCGCCTAACCCCAGGAGTTGGAGGTTGCTGTGAGCTGTGTGATGCCACAGCATTCTACTGAGGGTGATAAAATGAGACTCTGTCTCGACAAAAAAATAAATAAAAATAGTCAGGTGTTATGGTGGGCATCTATAGTTCCAGCCACTCAGGAGGCTGAGGCAAGAGAATCACTTGAGCCCAAAAGTTGTAGGTTGCTGTGAGATATGAATTCACAGAAATCTACCAACGATTACAAAGTGAGACTCTGTCTCCCAAAAAAAAAAAAAAGGAAAGAAAGAAAGAAAGAAAGAGATACAGGAAAATCCTAACTGAAAATCTTAGTCAATCAATCCATGGCTCTCATATCACTACAATGAACTAGCTCACACTGCCCTGTTTGTGAGAAAGTTTTTAGCCAATAAATAATAACTGTATTTAGAACACCCTCCCTTCTCAGCTGATTTGGCCCTCAATGACTTTTTTCATTACCTGAAGATAGAGGAAATAGCAAAAGGAAGATATTGTGATGACATTCAGGACATCACAGGTAATATGATGACAGTTTTGATGGGTATTACAGAAAAAGAGTTCCAAAATTTCTTTGAAGCATGGACTAGATGCTAATGTTGATATATAGCTTCCCAGCAAGAGTACTTCGAACGTGACCCTAGTGATATTCAGCAACAAGTTATGTAGTACTTTTTCTGGTTCATGAACTTAACTGTCAAGCCATATACATATATATATATATGCATGTGTGTGTGTGTGTGTGTGTCTGTATATATGGTCTGACATGTAATACTATTCAGCCATAAAGAAGAATGAAATAAAGTGTTTCATATAGCAATCAGGATGTAATTGGAAGCCATTAATCCTAAGAGAAGGATTGAAAAACAAATAATGCAACTACTCACCTATACATGGGAGCTAAACAATGGGTATATGTGGCCATATAGAGTGGTAAAAAATGACTTTGAAGACTGAGATGGAGGAAAGTAGGAGAGTGGGGATAAAAACTGCATATTGGGTACAGGGTACATTATTCAGGTGATGGGTACACTAAAAGCCCTGAAAAAAACTATTTGTACACCCTTAATCTTTTGAAATTTAAAAAAAAAAACCTAAAAGAGGGAAAGATCTCAAGTCAATCAGCTAAGTTCTATCAACCCAAAATAAGTGACTGAGGCAAACATCTCATCTGAGAGAGGATACCCAAGAAGGGTGAGGTTAGGAGAACAGGTTTTCTCAAGGAGACCACAAAGATACACTTGCAGGGTTCTCTCCATGGTGACTCAGCTCTTGGGAATTCGTAAACTTAACTTCCTGGAACTTGGAAATTTCTAAGTTCTGTGAAATACTGTAGTTCAATAGGGGCTGGAATAGCCCTTGATTCAAACTGGCCAATAAGATGGGTACCTGTGGGGTGGAACTTTTTGACTGTTGATTAAAAGGGAAAGACCAAGACAGTCAGGGAGTGCAGCCATTTGGAATTCTTCAATGCTGTAAACTCCCAGCTGGTGAATAAAGCACTTCCTCTTATAAACATGGTGTTTGGGTGCTCTTTCTCTCCATTGGGCCTCGTCTTCCTGCAACAAATCAATGGAGGTTTATTAAGCCAAAGTTGAGGATGTGTCCAAGGAAAAAAACAAACCACAGACAAAACCATTCCTGTTTCTCCAGAGAGATATTTGGAAGTTTCTATATTTAAAAGGGAGTAGTGCATACAGAAAGGAAAAACAGGCAAGGATGTGATGGGTCCTAAGACAAATATACCATTTTGAAAATCTTAGTCAAAAGAGTCAGGAAAATCTACAATTGTCTACATAAGGTAGTTTGAATGTTAGGAAAGGAAAAAAGGAGTAAAGAAAGCACCAATTATATAGTCCCTGGGTGTGTGGAAGAATGTTTGAGCTTGTCTTGTCTGTATTCTGCACCTAGGAAGATAAACTGTGATTTATTAGTAAGGAATTGAACAGACTTTAGTTTTAGAAGCTAGACTTAGCCCACAGACCTAAAGCTGCAAGTCGCATTTCCTTACTTATTGGAAACCAGCAAGGAATTTTCTTTTTTTCTTTTTTTTTATTGCCTTTATTGTTAAATCATAGCTGTGTACAATAGTGCAATCAAGGGGTACAATGTGCTGGTTTCATATACAATCTGAACTAATTTTCTTAATGAATGATCCCTGGGGCTTGCCCTTTCCAGGAACCTGAGGCCTTTACCCTTTTCTTTTGCATAAGGAGTTAGGGGATGGTCCTGAGAATTTTATTTTCCTTTGCAGTTCCTACCTCAAAAAACCGGGAAAAGAAGAGTAAAATCAATCCAAAGTAAATAGAAAGAAGGAAAAAAATATCAGAGCAGAAACCAATAAAATTGAATATGGAAAAATAGATAAAATAAAAACCAAAAATTGGTTTACTGAGAAAAATCAACAAAATTGGTAAGCCTCAGGCATGACTGATGAGAGAGAGAAAAAACCAATCACCAATACTAGCAATAAAACACAAGATACATTACAGATGCTACAGTCATAAGTAGGGTGATAAGATATTACTACAAATAATCTTTATATTCATAAATTTGATAAGTGAAAAGAAATGGAATAATTCCTCAAAAACCAAAAATTGCCAATATTCCACCAAGATGAAACAATCTATTCTAAATGATCCTATAATCACTGAATAAATTAAAGCTCCCAAAGAAAAAATCTTGCAGGCCCAAGTGGTTTCACTGGAGAATTCTAACAAATATTTAAAGAAAATTAACACCAATTTTATGCAAGCATGTCCAGACACTAGAAAAGTAAAGAACAATTCCAGCTCATTTTATGAGGCCAGCATTACCTCAGTACAGATTCTAAACAAAAACAGTAAAAAAAAGAGTAAATTCCAGATCAATATCTCTCATGAACCAAGATGCCAAAATCCTTTAAAAAGAATTAGCAAACTAAATCTAACAATGGATAAAAAGCATTATAAACTATAATAAAGTGTGATTTTTTTCAGATATGCAGGGTGGTTCAACATTTGAAAAATCAGTCAGTGTATCTAACATATGAATAGGCTATTATGAAAAATCATAATACATCAATTGACACAGAAAAGCATTCCAGAAAAATCCACCATCCAGCTTGGCGCCTGTGGCTCAGCGGGCTAAGGTGCCAGCCACATACACTTGAGCTGGCGGGTTCAAATCCAGCCCAGGCCCTCCAAACAATGAGGGCTGCAACCAAAAAATGGCCGGGCATTGTGGCGGGCTCCTGCAGTCCCAGTTACTTGGGAAGTGGAGGCAAGAGACTTGCTTGAGCCCAGGAATTGGAGGTTGCTGTAAGCTGTGATGCCACAGCACTCTATCCAGGGTGACAGCTTGAGGCTCTGCCTCAAAAAAAAAAAAAAAGAAAAAGAAAAATCCACCATCCATTCATGATTAAAAAAAACAAAAAACTCTTGGCAAGTTAGGAGAAAATTAGCTAACCTAATACCAATGGTAAAAGAAATGCTTTTTTCTAAGATGAGGAATAAACCAAGCATTCTGTTCTCACCATTCTCATTCAACAAACTACTGGAAGGTACAGCCACTGAGATAAGGCATATGCTGAAAAAATGAAATAAATTTTTTTATAAATGTCATTATTGATATGACTATCTACACAGAAAATTCCAAGAAATTTAAAAAAGAAAAGCCTTCTAGAACAAATAATTTAATTCAACAGAATCACAGAATACAAGGTCCACACACAAAAATCATTTTGTACTTATGTATGCTAACAACATGCTGAAAGTAAAATTAAAAACACAATATCACTTATAATGGAAGAAAAAGAATACTTAAGCATAAATCTAGCAAAAAATGTACTGGATGTGTATGCTGAAAATTACAAAATATTGATGAAGTGCTGATGAAAGTAATTCAATAGATCCTAAATAAATGGAGATATATGCTGTGTTCATGGATTGGAAGATACAATATAGTAAAGATGTGAACTCTTACCAAATATGTATAGATTTTATGCCATTATAACCCAAAATCCTAGAAAAGATTCTTGTAGATGTAGATAGGTTTCTTCTAAAATGTTTGGGAGAAGGCACAGACTTAAGACTAACTAAAACAATCTTGACAAATAAGAATAAAGTGAGAAACAAGATACCAAAAAATGCTCATTGTCCCTTATCACCAAAGAAATAAAAATCAAAACCACAACTCTGAGATACCACCCAACCCTAGTGAGAAGAGCCCACATCACAAAGCCACAAAGCTGCAGATGCTGGTGCAGATGTGGAGAGAAGGGAATGCTTTTACACTGTTGTTGGGATTGCAAACTAATATAGCCTCTTTGGTAAGAAGTATGGAGAATCCTCTAAGAACTCAAAATATACCTTCCATTTGATCCTGCAATCCAATTACTAGGCATCTACACAGAACAAAAAACATCATTTTATCATAAGGACATCTCATAGCTCACTTTACAATTGCCAAGATGAGGAAACACCCTAAATGCCCATCAATCCAAGAATGGATTAATAAACAGTAGTATGTGTGTACCACGGAACACTATTCAGCCGTAGTAAGGTGAAGGCTTTACATCTTTTCATTAACCTGGATAGAGTTGGAAAACATTCTCCTTAACAAAGTATCATAAGAATGGAAAAGCAAGTATCCAATGTACTCAATACTAATATCAAGCCAGTAGATGTACTGATATACACACGCACAAAAGATAAACTCAATTTAGATCTTAACTACACACTCCCACTCATGTCTGAGGGTTCTGTCTAGCCAAGAAGGAAACACACAGGAGAATGAATGCCTACAGGATTGTTAACAACATGGTCACAGATGAGGGGGCAAGATGGCTGACTGGAGCCAGCTTTCTACAAAAGCTTCCATCCAGAGGGAAGGATAGTGACCAGAAAGTACCCAATAAAGCTGAAGACTGGGAGCTGAGCTGAGAGAAGAGCAATAACTGCACGTCTCCTCTGCTGAGGCAAGCTGTGACTCCATGAAAGCAAATTTCAGGTACAAAACTCATCCCAAAGGAAAAGTGTCTGTCTGTCCCCTCCCCCAAGAGAGTTGGGGTTTGGGGGGGTGTTTGTTTGTTTTTTGCTCACTGTAAGTTTTCTACAGGTGAACTGAGGACCTCTTGTCTCACCCCACGGGAGAGAGTTACAGGAAGTGGGGACTACTTCTCCAGAGGGGCCCTGCTGTGACCCTGAGCATTCTCTTGCCAGGCATGAAAGTTGAACTAATTATTTCCATGCCATTTTGAACTTCCAGTCCACCCGCCTCCCTCACCTGATGGCCTGGAAACCTAACCCCTGCAGAGACTGGAATGTTTGGAATTCATTGCCAGGTCTGGGCACTACAAGGGCCATGGTAGAAAAGCCTCCCTATAACAGTGTGCCCAGCAGACAAAGGAGAATAGGCTATCGGGCTTGGCTCTGTGAAAGTGCAGACCAGCTGCGGAAGGAGGCCTGCAAGCTGCAAGCTGCATGCTCCACCCTGCCAGAACTAAGCACCCTGTGCCTCACCCTGCCAGAGCCACTGTACCACGCTTCACCCTACCAGAGCCACACGCTGTGCGCTCTGCCCTGCCAGAGCCATTGCGCACATTGCATGCCCCTCCTGGCTGCTGGAGCCACACACTCCACACTCCCATAGCTGCCACTATAGCCACCTGCCTGGCGACAAGACCAGCCTGAGAGCTGCACAGGGACAACTCCCATGAAGATTCAGCAACAGTGGAACGATCCCACTGGGGTCTAATCTTGGAGAGACACCTCCCCAACTTTGAGGACTGCCAGAAGAAGCCAGAACTCACCCAGTAGAGATACCAGTGATACAGAGCAGCTGGGGCAAAGGTGCAGTGGCTGAGAAAATCATTTGCTGACTTGTGACAGCAGAGGATGTTGGCCGGGCCTAGAGGGTATTGACTTTCCTTTGATTCTGGCAGGTGCAAAGCCCTGGGACATCTGCTTATTGGAGGGAGCAGGACCATGGCCCCATGGGGTTACCAGTGACGGGGCATGAAAGAGGTAAAAGGTGGAGAAAGAGACACCAGCCTCCTGGTCCAACTCTGCTACTGAGAGGGCCTTTCTGAATCCACAGAGCACTGGAGCAAGCCAAATTTGAGCAGCCGGTAGACCTCTGCTATCGAGTTGCTGGAGACCTTTCTAACTCTCCCACTTGAGAATTGATACTGACTGGGTCAATTGGTTTGGAACTCCTGACCTGAGCCAATCACCCAAAGACTGTCTTGAGTGGTACCCTGGTTGTGTCGTAAAAGGGAAGGGTTGATTTTCCTCTTCCAGTTGTTGCCTGTGGGGGGGAAGGTGTCTCAGTTGCTTGTATTTCTCCACAACTGAGACTTTAAACCAGAGTCACTGATCCACTAGGATCAGACAAAGACCAGCTAAATACGAGACAGAGCCACCTAACACCACCACACCAATCAGGTCCCCAGAGCCTCGGACTGTAATACCCTATGGATCCTTTGCTAAACTGTAGGGGGAAAAGCAACAGTCACCAGCCCCAGATCTTTGGCAAAGGGCTGGTTAACCACAAATCCAGGAGCCCCCAATCCAATTTCACCTTACCTGCCCTTCTAGCCAAATGGTGAAAAATAATCATGGGGCAGAATCAGTGGAAAAACTATGGCAACATAAATACTCAGAGTAGATCAACTGCTCCAAAGAATGACAAAACAACACACCAGATGATCCCATTCATAAACAAATGACTGAGATGTCAGAAATCGAGTTCAGAATTTGGATGGCGAATAAGATTAACAGAATGGAAGATGGCGGTCTGTAACCAGCTTTCTGCAGACGCTCCTGTCCAGAAGGAGAGTTAAAGGACAGAAATTTAGCGAGAAAGCCAATGGTTTGGAGCTGAGCCAAGAGACAAGGTTGAGGAACGCACATCAACCCTGCTGGAGCGACCTGCGACCCCAAGGATA
>CAUYON010091254.1:0-48142 GCA_963573935.1 Arctocebus calabarensis
TTATTTCCTCCCTTCAATTTTTTTTTTTTTGAGACAGAGCCTCAAGCTGTCACCCTGGGTAGAGTGTCGTGGCATTACAGCTCACAGCAACCTCCAATTCCTGGGCTCAAGCGAGTCTCCTGCCTCAGCCTCCCAAGTAGCTGGGACTGCAGGCATCCGCCACAACGCCCGGCCATTTTTGTTTTTGGTTGCAGCCATCATTGTTGTTTGGCGGGCCCAGGCTGGATTTGAATCCGCCAGCTTAGGTGTACGTGGCTGGCGCCTTAGCCCGCTGAGCCACAGGCGCCGAGCCTCCTCCCTTCATTTTGTTGCACATTTGATCATGTCATTTAAAGAAGCCTAGCTCACTCAGACGGTTTGTATTGACTTGACATAACTCAGTATTTTTTTTTCCAACTCCTTGGTAATGGTTCTGATATGATCTGGCAAACAAGATAAGAAAAGTAGATTCTAGGATTGCTGCTTATATTTTTTGGTGTTTTCTGTCTTGTCGTGCCTCTCAGTGCGTATATCAGTGGGTTCTGGAGTCAGAATTCATGGGTTTAATTCTGGACTCCACTGCTTTTTAGCTAAGTGTTCTTGGGCAAGTTACCTACCCCCTCTTTGCTTCAACTTCCTAACCTTTAAAATAGATAGTTATGATACCTACCACATAAGGATATTCTAAGGATTTAATGAGAGACACACAAAAAGATAAGAATAGGATTTCACACACTGTGCACATAGTACATAGTAATCGTTAGCTTTTCACTACATCTTTTGATTTGGAAAGTAGCCTTATGAATGTTACAAATGTTATTATTTTTGTTTAAGATGAGGAAACTGTGTCTATATGTTTCAGACGAAGCTTGCAGAGGGTGCCTAATACCATTTGTTCATAGTCCTTCTAGGAGTTTGTGATTTTCTGATTTAGTTATCTAGATTTCCTTTGCAAGTAGAAGGAAACACTTTCATTCATGCTATTTGAAAAATATTGGCTTAGTCCATTTTATGCCTTAATGTTTGAAGATGCCAGGTCTGTGTGTGATACTTGCAAAACAGAAAATATTTTTCTTTGGATTCATGATTTCAGTCATTTTAACTGATAATTTTATAGTTCAACAAGGTAAAACAATATATTTTAAATGGCATAGATTTAGGTTTTAGGACATTGATTCAAAAGTTGGGGACATTGACTCTATTTTTCCAATATCCCTTTATTCTTATGTTCCTCGTTCTTGATTCTTTTCTCTCAGCCTTATTTTTGAAGTGGAAATATTCCCTTGTATTTTATTTGTGTACTTACTTATTTTTTCTTAGTGTTTCTGAACTCTTCTATTGAAGAGTTATTAAAAGTGGTAGAAATCTAAAAATTTTAATTCTCCTATGTTTTGCCATCTACAATGTCCAAATCTATATGATTTCTAACAGAGAAGAAAGAAGCCTTTTATTTCCCCCAGAAATCACTACCAAGATCAAGAAAAGGAACATTAACAAGGCTCTCCAAATTTGCCTTTTAGATGAATCATTTTTAAAATTTTTCCATCTTTTCTATCTCTCCCCATTAACTTACTGGTAATTCATTCTTTTATAAGAGGGTATCAACTAAAGATTAGGCCTGGTGCCACTTTATGATTTATAAAATGGATCAGCATATTCAAGTCTCTGGATATATTCTGATTAAAAAAAAATCTGTTTAATATTATTTAATCCAATAATTTCAAACTTCTTTGACAATGAAAACACCCTGGAGAAATAGGCAAGGGCTCCCAGAACATCCACTATCCTTGGGGATACACCATTTCAAGGCTTATGCAAGCTGCATGACTTTTATGTCATTTCAAGAACTAACTTGCACATTTTCATAAGATTTGTGGAGGATTTGCAATTATGTAATAGGGCAGCGACCAGTATAGTATTTATTACTGCTCCTGGAATTTGAAGGGAATTGGTATTAGTATTGTTTAAGGAAGGTCAATTGATGGGGCCATTGGAAAGGCATATATTTATGTATTACTTGTTTCCACTCAGAAAACAGTCTGTGCTCATTGCAATCCTTAGATGAATAATGTGTTGTTCCCAGTCTCCCACTAAATTGAGAAGATAACTGGTTTTATTTTGTTTTTATTTAATTTTTGAGATAGAGTCTCACTCTGTTGTTTGAGTGCTATGACATCAGCCTAGCTCACAACACCTTCAAACTACTGGGTTCAAGAGATGCTCCTGTCTCAGCCTCCCAAGTAGCTGGGACTACAGGCATTTTTAATAGAGATGTTGCTCAGGCTGGCCCCTGTAATATATTTATAAGGATAAATTACTCTGGTAGTTTGAAGGTAAAGACATTATGGAATTCAAATTCTGATGCTTTAAAGTTAAGTGACCCTGAGCTCAAGTGACACTCCTGCTTTGACCTCCCAAGAGTGCTTGGATTACAGTTGTGAGCCACTGTGCTTGGCCAAGATATCTGATTTTAAATACTATAAATTCATAGTTACAAAACTTACCTTTAAGAAGTTAAAACATACTCTGATGCTCTGAAGTTGTTACCATAGCCAATTAAGCATCTGCTGTTATCTGAATAGTTAATATAACCCCATTCTTCTTAACAATAATTAAAGAGCATACATCTGCTCATCTAGAAGAGCGATCAACTCATTAAGAAGAAAAGTGGGGAAGAATTATATCATTCTTCCCAAGAGAATTTAAATTTTAAATTGGGCGATGAGAAGAAGGTAAGACTTGGCCCAAAGAAAGATACTGCTAATGGGAAAGTTTCAGATATTGAGATATTGTTATGCTCAATTAAACAATCTTTTCCCTTCTGCTTTCATACAGGTAGGACAGAAAGGAAAGGAGGCATGATGGTAAATGGTTAGAAAACAAGGTCTGATATTAGAAAAAAAATCACTCCCATTGGAATTAAATATAAGTTAATTTTCATGCATCATAAGACAACATGCATTTCTGAGAACTTGAAAATTCTAATAATCTTTTTTTCCCTTCACAGGTATATCCTCTTTAAGTATTCAATTTGCCAAACTCCCAAAGGGATTGAAGCATTTAAATTTATCTAAAACCTCATTATCACCTAAAGGTACAGTATTTCCTATTTATTTAACATTGTATCTGCAATAGTCTCACCATACTTGTTACCTTAAATATTGAGAATTATTATTTAGTTGTATACCTACATTTATTTATTTATTTTCCATTTATTAATGTCATTCTTTTTAAACAATTTTTATTTTAATTAATTTAGGAAGTGTAAGTTGAATTCTGTTGCAAGTATATATTGCGTAGTGGGGAGTCTAGGCTTTTGGTGTACCCATCATCCAAGGAGTTATACCTGCATTTAAAAAATAAATAAATTACATTACTTTGGCAGTTTGAAGATAAAGATCTGTGATTTAATTCCAGTGCTTTAAAGTTGAGTGATTTTGTACTAGAGAATAATTCTGAGATACACATGCATTGTTTAACTTTTTCGAGTCAGAGAACACTTACCTGACTGCCTCTAATCTCATGCCTCATCTTCCAGAGGCACCTGGTTGTGTTTCTCTTGGTTCATCCTTAGGCTAGCCAGTAGGCCTTCTCAGCTGTCAGATGGTGTCTGCTTTCCAGAAAACTGTTGGGTCTAACTCCTGGGTCCCTGAAATAGCTCCACACCTTCTATTTTTTTCTCTTGAGATTACTTATCTTCTCCCCAGGTCCATTTCTAACTTTACTCCTTTCATTTATCCCATTACTCATTCCATTCTGTCAATTCTCTATTATTTTCTCATATTGCACCTTCTCAGTAATGTTAGAAATTACTGGCTGGGCACAGTGGCTCACGCCTGTAGTCCTTGCACTTTTGAAGACTGAAGTGGATGGATTATCTGAGCTCACGAGTTCGAGACTAGCCTGAGCAAGAGTGAAGCCCTGTCTTTTTGAAAAATAGAAAAATTAGCAGTCCATTGTGGTGTCCTGTAGTCCCAGCTACTTGGGCAGCTGAGACAAGAGAACCGCTTGAGCCCAGGAGTTGGAGGTTGCCGTGAGCTGTGACGCCATGGCACTATATCCAGGGTGACTGAGTGAGACGCTGTCTCAAAAGAAAAAAAAAAAAAGAAAAGACACTACCTTGCATTCATTGTGCCTTCATATGCCTTCATATTCTGCTCTGGATGCCTTAAAAAAATTTTTTTGTATTGCCAAATACTACTACTGTAGAGTTACAGTTTATTTTATAAAATGTTTACCTGTGATCATCTGAGGTCACAGAGAATTAATTACTATTTCCTTTGTTTTACTTTGAGATTATATACATAACATCATTCTATAAATATTGTGCCTTTCCTGCTAGACTGGGGCTCTCCTTGTGGCCTGTACTTCTCTCATTTCTGTCATCTGTAGGATCTGGCGCAGTGCCTGGACAATCTTCAGTGAAAGTTTCTTGAATTTAACAGCTTGCTATTTTTTATATAGATCGCTGTCCTTTGGAGGCAGTTTGTGTAGTAGCTAAGAATGTCAGTTCTCTAGTCAGATTGTCTAAGGTTGAATCCAGACTTTTTCACTTAGTGTAAACATGTTTTTTATAATTTATTTGTTCCCAAGTTGTCTCCTATTTGTAAGATAGCAATAAGAGTAGAAATAAGAGTATTTACTTCCTAGGCTGGGCACAGTGGCTCACACTTGTAATTGTAGCACTTTGAGAGGCCGAGGAAGGAGGATCCCTTGAGCTCAAAGGGAGCAAGAGGGAAATCCCGTCTCTACTAAAAATAGAAAAATTAGCTGGGCATCATGGCAAGTGCCTGTAGTCCCAGTTACTTGGAAGGCTGAGGCAGGAGGATTGCTTACACTTCCTTGAGGTAGGCTGACACCATGGCACTCTGGCCTGGGCAACAGACTGAGACTCTGCCTCAAAAGAAAAAAAAAGGAGTATCTACTTTCTCACAGGTAGTTAGGGCTAAATCATTTATTATATGTAGAGTGCAGTTTCTGGCACAAAGGGTAATAAACACCAGCACTGCCACCACCGTCATCCCCACCTTCGCCATGATCACCATCTTCTTGTGCTGTCCCGTGTTTAATATGCTTTTATTTTGGCCTTGGACAACCCCAGTGTCCCTGCCTGAGTGTCTTCTGAATTGCTGCCCATTCTGTAAGGTTCAGCTTCTATCTCACTTTTCTCTTTGCAGCTTTCTCAGGCAACCTCATCTCACTGCACCTTGCATTTGATTGTGTCCTAACCTAGAAGTTTCTGAACAGCAGGGGCTTTGCCTTCTTCACTGCCATGTCCTGGCACTTTCCAGCTCTCACTGACTGTGCCTTGGATAAATGATAGAAGCAAAGCTGTCCCTTGATGGTTTTATGTCCATTCCATCTTACATTCTTCTGAATATGCAGTTACACAAAGGATGATTTGAGATTGGGATTAGTTCTTTAAGTCCCATGATTTTGTGTGCACATATTTACAATTTAGGAATTAAATTACTGAAGGGAATTTGCCAAGAGACAGTATTTTCTGACCTAGTTCCTGAAACCATCTACAGATCTTAAAACTGAGTTTAGCTCCTTTACATCATTGCTTTTCTACTTCAGTAAATCACTTTTATAAAAACCTTTTTCTGATAATTACACATTTATAGTAACGATTTACAAGATACCAAAAGGTATAAATAAGAAAGGAAGCCTTACTTTCAATCCCAGCAGCAAACCTTTACGAGACCACCACTGTTAACAATTCTTTTCATAGTGTTTCTGCCTATACAGTTTGTTTAGGTACATATGTATAATATAAACACTTATCTGCATATATGGTAATATACTGTGCTTACTATTTCATAAACTTTCACCTCATAGTGTGTGTGATTGTTTGTGTCAGTAAATACATGATCACGTTGATATTTCAGGGTGTGGAATTATGTGCTATAGTTTTAGTAATTTATTATTGTACATTTAAATAGTTTTTCATTTTCAAAAATGTAAACAGCACAAATATGAATTTGGTTGCTAATTATTGATCATATTCTTAATTTTTGCCTTAGGATGAATTCCTGTAAGTTAGAATTGCTAGATGAAAGAGTATGTGCATTTTTTAGAGCTTTTTCAAAAATATATATATTTATTGTTAAATTATCCTTCAAGTAAGTATATGGTACTTATTTCTTCACATTGTCACCAGGATATTATTCTTCCTTTTCTTTATTTGTCAGCCAAATAAACAAAAGTGTTTTGATGTTGTAATTTTGGTTTCTTCGGGTATTGCTTATGTCATTGCTACCCCCTCCTATCCCTGTTGTTCCTTCGTCATTTGTATTTCCTTTCGGGACATCTTTTGTTTCCTCTATTTACAGTGTTAATCTTTTTTTTCTTAATTTATATGATTTCTCTACCTCTTTAAACTATTCATTATTTGTCATGTACTTCTTAGCTCTAGTTCAAGTTATAATATAGAAATGTCTTTGAAAAACATGATCATATTTATAATTCTAAATTATATATTTTTATTTTAATTCATTTGTTTATTACTGGAAAACAAATAGAGGGATGTGGTGATGGTTTTTCCTTCCTAGGTTAAGTTTGGTTGAGCCCCTCAGTGTCCCCAGCCCTGATGATGTCCCTGCCCCACCCTCAACACCCTCCGCCAGGTCTCCGTGGGCAAAGCTGGGCTCCTCAGCGTCCTCATGGCGAGGACTGTCTCACATCGCCAGGATTCTTTACGAATACAGGTCCACCCCCATTCCTCTCTTCCCTGCAGTAAAATAGGTGTACATCAAAAAATGTGTTTGGAAGGTAGTATTGTTCTATCATATGTTACCTGAAGAATTTTAAGTTGTCTTTTCTAAGATGAATATCTTGAAATGTTTGTTTTGTAAAAAATTTCTTATAGTCTTTTACATAGGATCTGAAAGGTTTTCAGATTTAAAATAACTCAATTAAATTGCAGTGTTAAAACTTCTACAGAATTTCACTAACATTACATTTTGATCTCCGAAAACCATTTATAGTCACGTCTCAATGATTCAAGACAAACTAAAAAAAAAAAAAGAAAGAAAGAAAGAAAGAAACCTCTCCATGGCTTCCCCCATGCCTCCAAATACCCTTTCTTTACCTCAGATGTTAGCGAACTACTCGTTTTCTGGATTTCTAGCACATGTCCTGCTGGTTGCCGGATTATGTCAAGGCAGGGCCATCTGGTGCCACCTTTTTCCAGCTGTAAATACTACAGCTCTAAATATGAAGAATGGTCCAGGCTCGGCGCCTGTGGCTCAACGGGCTAAGGCGCCAGCCACATACACCTGAGCTCGCGGGTTCGAATCCAGCTTGGACCTGCCAAACAACAATGGTGGCTGCAACCAAAAAATGGCCAGGCATTGTGGCGGGTGCCTGTAGTCCCAGCTACGTAGGGAGGCAGAGGCAGGAGACTCGCTTGAGCCCAGGAATTGGAGGTTGCTGTGAGCTGTGATACCACGGCACTCTACCCAGGGTGACAGCTTGAGGCTCTATCTCAAAAAAAAAAAAAATGAAGAATGGTCCAAAGCACTAGATAGCAGGACTGAGGGTGGCACGTCCATCTCTGTTTAGTTTGGGTTGTGGAAGTGCTAATTGTTTTTCCCCAGACTTATTTTTTTTTAATTTTCTGCTATTAGTGGGCTTATTAACACAGGGCTCATGTGAACGTGGGCTCTGGGGGTCGGGAGACTCCTTCATTCTGTTTCAGTAGCATGAAAGCTGAGCTGATAACGTGGTTCTCACCAGAGTCTATTCATCTGTTGGCCAACTGCCAAGCACCTGCACTTGTCAAGGAGCGTTTTGCTGTCAGGACTAATTTGGCCTTCAAATTTTAGAATTTATTTACTGGGTTTTGTTACACCTCACTAAGGAAATGATTTTACAAATGATTTTCTTGAGGAGAGTCTGGTGTTTTCCATGTTTTGGATGCACTTATTCCATTGTAAAAATACATGAATACTAATAGGCCAAACTAAGGGAAGTTGGCCATTTAAAGAATCATAGAAGATAATCTCTAGATATTAACCTTTTCTACAGGCCACTGTAGATTCCTCTTATCTAACCCAGTTAATTAAATTTCCACCACCTCTTCCCCGAGCTCTTGTTCCTTGCCCCTTTGATAGTTGTTGCCTGACTGGATAGCAATTATTGAGCTGTTGTGTCTCCCACTACACTGGCCTTTCAAAAGTGAAATGCTGTCTCTTAGGGCTCTGAAGCCTCTGCCTGGTACACATTAGTCTTTCAATAAAGGTTTCTTTCTTTGTTATTTGTTTTGGCTCACTATGTCCCCTTCGGTAGAATGCTGTGGCATCACAGCTCACAGCAACCTCCAACTCCTGGGCTTAAGTGATTCTCTTGTCTCAGCCTCCCAAGTAGCTGGGACTACAGTTGCCCGCCACAATTCCTGGCTATTTTCTTGTTGCAGTTGTCATTGTTTAGCAGGCCCGGGCTGGGCTTGATGCATATGGCTGGCACTGTAACCTTGATGCATATGGCTGACACCGTAACCACTGTGCTACAGGCACCACAGGCGCCAAGCTAACAATAAAGGTTTGTTGAAGCTGAGCCTGGTGGCTCATGCCTATAATCCCAGATTTTGGAAGGCCAAGACAGGTGGATTGCTTGAGCTCAGGACTTTGAGACCAGTCTGAGCAAGAGCGATACCTCTGTCTCTACTAAAGATAGAAAAAACTAGCTGGGCTTTGTGTAGGGTGCCTGTAGTCCCAGCTACTCAGTCGGCTGAGCCAAAAGTGCAAGCTCAAGAGTGTGAGGTGGCTGTGAGCTATGACACCATAGCACTCTACCCACCAGGGCAACAGAGTGACATCTACCTCAAAAAAAAAAAAAAAAGGAAAACAGTTTGTTGAAACAAGTAAATAAATATTCTTTGCCTAGCACTGAATTTTTTGTCCTAGAGTCTAATTAATTTTTCTCTAATGGTCTTTGTACTTTTTGAGGGTAAAATAAAGATTTACATTTACAGGTAATATAAATTTACATATTTACATTAATGTAATGTAAATTTACATATTTACATTTATCTCCTAAATCCCAGCATTTTATAAACATTGTATCAGCACTTAATAAATGTTGAGTTGTTGGCTAAGAAGTTCTTCCTTGTACTAGATGCTCAAATGTGCACTCTTCCTTGAGAAATGGCTCATTAGTCTTCAGTGGGCACATATGGAATGAGTTCTTGTAACTGTTCCTCTCTAAAGCTGGAGGATGAGACAGTGAGCCCTTCATTAGTTCCATACGTGGAACATTTTAAACTTCTAGAAGGGAGTGCCCCAGAGGGAGGCTTACCTATAGCCCTCAGCAATTTTCTTGCAGTACCTTCATCAGATCTTGTTACCATAACCAGATCTGTCTTACTGGGAAGCCTACTCTGTGTCAACAGTAGATTTTTATTTTTATTTATTTTATTTTATTTTATTTTTTGAGACAGAGCCTTAAGCTGTCACCTTGGATAGAGTACTGTGGCATCACAGCTCACAGCAACCTCCAATTCCTGGGCTCAAGAGAGTCTCCTGCCTCTGCCTCCCAAGTAGCTGGGACTACAGGCGCCCGCCACAACGCCTGGCTATTTTTTTTGGTTGCAGCCGTCATTGTTGTTTGGAGGGCCCGGGCTGGATTCGAATCTGCCAGCTCAGGTGTACGTGGCTGGTGCCTTAGCCTGTTGAGCCACAGACGCCGAGCCTTATTTTGATTTTCTTGCCAAGTGTAGATAAAACCCTCCTTTCCTGGTTCTCTTTAGGAATATTGAGACAGACTCGGATTTGCAAAAGGAATTTTATTGAAAAACAAGAAAAATAAAATAATTTATAAAAGCATACCCAATTTGGGACTGGGCATGGTAGTTCATGCCTGTAATCCTACCACTCTGGGAGACTGAGGCAGGAGGATAGCTTGATCTCAGGAGTTTGAGATCATCCTAATCAAGAGCAAGATCCCATCTCTACTAAAAATAGAAAAACCAGGTGGATGTTGTGGCAGGTACTTATAGTCTCAGCTTCTGGGAAGCTGAGGCAGGAGGATTGCTTGAACCAGGGGTTCCAGATTGCTGTGAGCTAGGCTGATGCCACGCGCTCTAGCGTGGGGAACAGAATATATCTTGGGCTTTTAGTAGAGATGTGAAGAGCTTTGCTATATCCCATATTCCCATTATCTAAGAGTAATCTTCAGTGATATAGTGAGTGGTTTGAACCCAAGAGAGTAACCAGACTCATCTGGGCTCCCATTTTATAAAGCACACCTCAAAGAGACTCTACTCCCAATGAGAAGAAGTAGTTTGATAATAATCCACCCACTAGAAGATCATGACTAGTAGGCTATGTCAATAAACCCACATATAATAGAACTTAGCTCTCTTCATGCACAGCAGTCACCCTTCTCATGCATTCAGTCTTTGTTTTCCAAGGTAAATTTGTCAGTTTAGTTGACTTTAACTCGAGCCATACATGTTATGTATTTAAAGAGGGTATAGGGTGTTATTGTGTTTTTTTCTTTTGTGCTTACTTTGTGTATAGGTCATCTCCTTATTCTTTGTAAAGTTCATTTTAATCCAAATTTTGCCTTGAGTTTAATACATTTAATTTGAGCTATATATTCATCTTTATTAACTTCTCAGTACTTTAAAGACACTAAATTTTCTGAATTTGAGCATGTATCATTTAGATATCATGTACTAGGTCAAGAATAGCTGGCAGGATTAAGAGCAGCATAAACATTGCCAGTTAGATCCCTTGCATCCTTCTAAGGGTTCAAGGTAAAGTCCTTAATGTGCTTGGACATGTCTGCTGTGGAGCAACGTGGAGTTCTTTCCGTTGCTCCTTATGATTCAGTGGGCTTGTCTTTGACTAAACTGTTCTTCCTGAGGGTGTGTCAGAAGAAGACACAATCATAGTGCCACCTTTTGGGGATGATGCTTATGGTTAACCTCGGTCCTGCAATTTGAGAAACTTCATTTTGTATTCTCAAGTGGAAACTGAACCTGGATTTTCTGGACATTGCAGGGGTGAACAGCCTTTCTCAGTCACTCAGTGCCAACCCACTGACGGCCTCCACCCTCATTCATCTCGACCTCTCAGGGAATGTCCTTCGTGGAGATGACCTCTCAGTAAGTTTTCCTTTCCTTATTCTGTCTTCAAAGCTGTATTTAATAAGCTTAGAATGATTCTAAATATGACTTTCTAACTTATTTCCCTGCCTCTCTCCTTAACATGCCATCTTAATATCATATATTTATAAGCTTATGAAGTATTTTAGTGAAAATTCTAGAGAATTTCTTAATTATAAATGTAGTCTATCACCATAGTTGTTCGTTTTCTCGTTTCATGATGCTAAAGTTCAAATTTTGGGGGGAAATAACTTTTTCTGAAAGATTATTTTTCATTAAAAACATGAGTTAACCTGTTAAAATTGCCTGATAAGAAAGACTAGTAACATAAAATGAACTGTATCATCAGTAAATAATATCATTGGGAAGATGGAAGGTTATTTTATGGTTAGTAGTTGAAAAGGGATAAATCCTAGTTCTGCTCTATTACATGAATAAAATAGAGAGAAAGGGGTGGGCTAGATATAACCTGGGGCCACTCTTTAGAGTTTGAGTGTGAAAGCAAAACCTACCTCCCTCTATTATAATAAGATTTTTTACGCAACTGCATCAATAATGTAAATATTTTACAGACCTTAATGACACAATGAATTAGATATGATCTCATAGCTATATGTGGTGAGTGGGCTTCTCTAGTCACCATGATAAAATTTAGAAGAAGTACTTCTGTAACAAGGGCCTACAGCAAGTGGCGATTTTTGAAGAGCCTTAATTTGCATTTGCTTTTCCACAGGGCTGAAAAACAATGAAATTTATTCTCATTTCTCTTGTTTTACTTTCTCTGTAAGGCAGGGAATACAAATGAAGGCCTTTCTGGGTGCTTTGTATTTTTCATTTTCCCTTTCCTCTTGCTTGAAATCATTTAAATAATCCTTATTTCCTGGTGTGCCATGACTTTTCCAATGTGCTTTCACATTTCAGTTGTCTTCTACAGTAATGGATTCATAAATTTGCACCTTCCCAAAATGAAATAAGGGCTCTGATGTGAACCAACTATAATATTACCATGGCAAAGGAGAGAAATGGAGGGAAGAATAAAAGTACATAAGACTCAGCTAAAATAGGGGTATTAATAGTACCTAGGATAATAAAATAGGCCAAGGTGGGTCTTTTCCCAGCTTTCTTCTGGGGAAAGGGAGTGGACAGATAAGGCCTTATAGATAGTGGGCTTCCAGCCTGGGAAGCCTGAAGTTCCCAGAAGCTTGGCAGCAGGTACAGGGGCTTACCTGGTCTTGTGCCCTAAGGGAAAGCCGCCTAGCAGGGCCTGCCTCTTTGGAGGAGCAATGGCCAAGTCAGGTCACCTTTTCATGGTGATAAGAGCTCCCCCAGCTGGTGGCTTGAAGCAAAGCCACACTAAACTGAAAACGTCTCCAGGCCAGGAGTACCAGGCAAAGTGAGAGACTCAGAGGATCTTCACGTGTGTGAGAGCAAAATGGCGTTTCTGAATCAGAGCTTTTCATGATAGGATCCATTCTGTGTGTCTAGCTATTCTGCAGTGTTTACAGGCTACTTTGTCGCTCTTCTGAATTCCTTGAGAGAGATTTTTCTGAGGCCCCACATAGCCAAACTACTATGCTCAGTGAATATTTTCAAGGACGGAGACCCTCTCAGTCTCATCTTGTTTGTTTTTACAAGTATCTGGTGGCATCTGGTGAAGCAGAGGAGAATGTGAAGCATTTGGCTGGTGCCAAGGAGCTTGGACTTTGCGGGCTCCAGCATCTGTTCCATAGGATGATTGGAGAATGGCAGAGAGTTATTAATTTCCTCGTTTGATGGCCTTCCCCAGGGAGACTAAGGAAATGTAGTGGGCATTGTGACCCCCTGAAACCTGAGGTGTTTCAGCTCTTTGTGAGATTAAAAAAAATTCACTAATAGTACTGTCAGGCCCTTCTTGTTGTATCTTGGAACTAAGTAAGGAGAAAAAAATCATGATGTTGGACAGAAGAGGGTACATAGCCTGAGACCATCCTATGGTTCAAATTGGAATTAGTGGTTTCTTGAACACTTTCAGAGGGGATTAGCATTTTGATAGGGTGACTGGGATTCAGGTGGTATTTCATTCTCAAGAGGTAAAATTAATTAGCACTGTTCTAAAATTGTATAATAAAATTGAGCTAATCAGGAAAACTAAGTCATGTGTAACAAAAAGGTGGTTTGGTACTTCAGATTCCATTTGGCTTTTTTTTTTTTTTTTTACTCAAATAAAATTTTAATTTAAATATTATTGGGCTTTTTTTGCTCTCAGGGAAAGTGGAATGACAAAATTCTGCTAATCATGTAGAGAAGAAAAGAGAATGATCTTGGAATTTGGCAAATTCCTTTTAAAACCTTAACTTACATTTTGTGTATGTGTGTGTGTGTGTCTTTCTAGATTCTAATATTTATTTTTGTTTTTTTCAAGCACATGTACAATTTTTTGGCCCAGCCAAATGCCATTGCTCATCTGGATTTATCCAATACAGAATGTTCCCTGGACATGGTAATAGTTATTTTTATTGTTGTTGCTTTTTAAAATATTGCTCTGGAGGTCTCAGAATAGCTATTTAGATGGGTGGTAGGGGCTTTCTCTTTAATAAAATATTCTCCTAGACACAGAAATATTTTAAAATAAGAGTGCCTTATTTCTTTTTCAGGTCTGTGGAGCTCTTCTCCGTGGATGCCTTCAGTATTTAGCTGTGCTCAATCTCTCTAGAACTGTATTCTCTCACCGGTATGGATTTATTTCTATTATAATTGCTACTTAGGAGTTTCTTTCTCTAAGAAAAATTTGGAATGGTAATGAAAACAGAGTGATAAAGTGTGAGTGTTGTACATGACATAAGAGGATCTTAACTGTTAGTATAAATAGTAGATCTTTAAAGTTCAAGTTTTGTTTTGTCTTTTTAAATCACAGGTTGCCAATAACTCTTGGCCATGTGAATTATATGATAATACACTATTTCTGTTATGTGGACAGGCATTCTCTCATAGTAAAAACCCTTTTAGAAACTTCTATTGGTATTTCTCAATGATGAACATGGAAGTAGGGACAAACTACTTAGTGAACAAAAGGGACAAACTACTTAGTGAACAAAAGAGAATAGTCATCCTATATCTTATACATGGAAAAACAGGATTCAAACGTCTAAGATGGAATTTGAATACTTGGTTTGAATAAGCTGCTTGAGTAAGTGTCAACCTTCCTGACTTGCACTTGTTTGAAACATAAGGCAGTAAGTTACAAGCAGCAAGGATTCACAGAGCACAAATTCTGAATTGAAAAGACAATACAAGGGAATTATGAAAAGTACACGGGTTATAATAGGTTTAGTATTCTGGGATCATCTAATGAATTAATACTATTTAATACATAACATTTATAATTAGGACCACATTATAATATTTTAGTTGTATGGATTATATTCCATGGAGTAATATTATGTTAATTATTATATTGGCAAAATATTATATTAATAAAATGGAGTATTACTTAATATTAGAAATTTCTTCATTTTTACCAGCTCACTTTCTAAAAGGTTTACATATTCAAAATAATAACCCTTACTTATGTGGAAAATTCAGTTTGGTGGCATGCTTTGTACCATAACTGTGCCTCACAAAACAGTTAGTCAGTACTATTGGTCTATGCAACAGTGATATAAATCTTTACAGTATGAAAGATGTACTACAAGTACTTCCAACAGTATATAAGAATATGAATTCTGAAAATAGAATGATGAGAGAAATTTTAATTTCCAAGATACTTTATTTTTAGGGGACATTTGAGGGTATTGAGGCCACCTAGGTAACTTGTGTATTTGAAGGCAGCTTATAAAACATGCTTTGGTGGAACTATAATTGACTAGGGAACAGAATTACAAGATGATAGCATAGACTATAAAGGTTTTTGTTTAACCAGCACTTTTGAGTTCATAGTACTGTGAATTCTGTGATGACCAGTCTTCAGTACAGCTGTTAAGCTTGTAGAGCAGAATTTGTGCTAACAAATTGCTTTGTTTTTTAAATGAAAGGTTATGATTAAACTGTTTAATACTCAGTACCTTAGCTACATATAGTTGTAGAAAGCCCTTAGTAATTATGTTGAAATTATAGCATTTACATTGAGGTGTGGATTTTTAGGCTATTTATACTTTTGTTCACAGATAATTTCATAAGTATATGAGTCAGGAGGGGTTAGATTGATGTTCTACAGTAACAAAGACACACACACACACAAACACACCCATCTCTGTGGCTTTCAGCAACAGTGGTTTTGTGACATTTCCATTGTGAGCTGGCCACCTCATCTTCACTCTAGGAGACAGAGCAGCCTGCATCTCAAACATTGAAAACCACGTAGCAGAGAAAAGAAGAGATTATGACAGTGCACATATTGGCTTGTAAAGCTTGTCTGGAAGTCACATACATCATTTCTGCTCATATCCCGCTAGCCAAAGACACTCACATAGCCACGCCTGCTATCAGTAGAGTGACGTATATCATCCTTTCTTAGAAAGGGGCAGTGGTATGTGGAAACATTGCAACACCAAGCCAAAGCAGCAGGAGAAATACATTCAAAGAATAATTTAATAGCATTTGCTTATGAAAAAATGAACAAGAGCCAGGCGCGGTGGCTCACACCTGTAATCCTAGCACCCTGGGAGGCCGAGGTGGGTGGATAGCTTGAGTTCACAAGTTTGAGACCAGCCTGAGCAAAAGCGGGATCTCGTGTCTACTAAAAGTAGAAAAGTGAGGCAAGGGAATCACTTGAGCCCAAGAGTTGGAGGTTGCTGTGAGCTGACTCCACAGCATTCTATCCAGGGTAATAGCTTGAGACCTTGTCTCCAAAAAAAAAAAAAAAAGTATATGAGAAAACAAACTTATATTGTTCCACTATCTGAATCCAAAATTATTTAAGATGTCTTATGTCATATTATACTACCAGAATTCTCATTCTTCTTTGTTTTATTTTTTGTCTTCTCAGAGATTTTGGTTGCTTAGCTATTTCACTCAAATTGACTAAAATTGTCCTGTTTTAAGACTTTTTAAAACAGGTTTTCCCAAGTATGTGCACATTAAATATTACTGAATATTATCAAGAATGCTTTTTGCCCTAAAATTCTGTGAGTCCCTCCATGGACTAAGAGTAACTATCATTAAGCTAAGTGCTATACATATGCCAACTATTCAAGCAAAGTGTTCACATTCTATCTTGGACTCTTTAATCCTGTTTTTCTTAAACCTTGATAGTATGGTGTTGACTGTACCTTATCATTGAGCTGTATGATTTCATCCACTTCCCTGTACTAGCAAGGGGACATATAATGGTTATAACCATTTATTTTGTAGTTTTGTCATTATTCTGATATTCGGCCTGAAGTGATTAGGTTCGTGGCGCAGAAGTACTAGGCCATTTGTAATGCAGGCTTCATGCCATCCAAACTTTCTATGCTGTTCCTCAGACCAATATCAAATCTTAATCTTATTGCGTTGAAAGCTTCTGCATCTAAAAATATTGCCAAATGTAGGTAGTGATCATTAACATTTTATGCCACCCAGTAGGAAAGCTTTTTAAATTTGTGAGAAATACACATCTTCTCTGACCTATTTTTTAATACTCTAAACTTGGAGTTTCTTGAAAATCAAAAGATAAAAAACACGATGAGTTCATTGGCTATAACAAATAGGAATGAATTGTGTTATAGACTTCATGATATTTCTTAACCTGTTATGTGATTCCTTTAATTATAAGGGATTTAATCATTTAGGCTTCAGTCATTTGTTTCTGTTTACTTTTAAATTTCTACAAAAAAAATGACTAATTCATAGATCACTTTGTAGTTAATAATTAAGGAATAAGTTTGATGGAAGTATAACCACTTGTATAACTCTTATGTTTTTTTTTTTTAGAAAAGGAAAAGAAGTACCCCCGTCTTTCAAGCAGTTTTTCAGTAGTTCTCTGGCTTTGATGCAAATCAACCTTTCAGGCACAAAACTGTCTCCTGAGCCCTTGAAGTAAGTGGTTAATTCATTTTCTCCAGAACTTTTAAAGTTCAGCGGTTCTCTTCATATGTGCTCGAGGAAAGGGGAATAAAATAATGCAAAGACAGAAAAGGCAGCTGAGAATGCTCTTTACTCTGGGGCCTTAAGAATACATTAATTTTTTTAAAGTACATTGTGCACTCTTGATATTATTGCATCTTCTACGGAAAAAATTTTCTTCTCGTTTGTGACCTTGGCAGTAGTCACTGATCTCTAAAAGTTGTGCTCCCAGGTCCCCTTGCTTTTATTTTAACTTCTGTTCAGTCCATTTTAGGCATATTCTTGTGTACGTGTGTTAATCATTGTTCTAAAAATTTCTAGTAACTAATAATCAAATTGAAAACATTTTGTATATACAGCAGAGTCAATTTTTAGGTGCTTTGTTTTGTATGCTATTTGGCATTTTTACTTGGTAGCCAACTTAATGATACAGGTTAATATCCCTAGTGTAGGTATAGTGATAAAACTAATAAGAATAGCTGCATTGAAGTTTGAGAGTAATTTGTTATTGGTTAGATTTCTGTTTACTAGTGCCAGAATGAACCGTGGTTCATTGTACAAGTGCAGTACATTTCACTATAGTGTCAAATTCTCTGAGTCTAAACAAGGTATTTTTAGGTTATAATTATGCAAGTTGTCAGATATGCTCGAATGTATGCACAGGATTTCTCCTTTCCCCAGCTAATTTGTAAATCAGCATTTAATTTTTCCCTTGTAATTTGTATGAAATGTTAAAATTAATGTCTTCTATTCTTACTAGAAAATTAATCTTCATCTAATTTGTAAATTACCTTTTCTCTCCTCCCATCACCCCTCACCTCGTTTTGAAAGATGTGGAGTTCTTAATTCCACACAGTACCATATAACTGAAACAGTGGATGCCTCTAAGAAAAGTAGACCTGGTCAAATGCTCACACTTGAGCTCAGGAGTATGACACCATCCTGAGCAAGAACAAGACCCCATCTCTACTAAAAAATAGAAAAATTAGTTGGGTGTTATGGCAGGTGCATATAGTCCCCAGTACTCAGGAGGCTGAGGCTAGAGGATCACTGGCACCTAGGAGTCTGAGGTTGCTGTGAGTTAGGCTGAGGCCATGGTTCTGTGGGTAACAGAGTAAGATTCTTGTCTCAAAAAAATAAATGTTGAATTAATATATTCTAGATCTCTTAAGTGTGGCAATCACAAACAATAGAAGACTCATGATTACATCTTAATATCTTGTGGATATTAAGGAAGATATCAGAATTAGTATCCCATTATAACTTCATCAAACTCACTTATGCGTTCAAGTAATATTTATTGAGCACCACCTACAATGTGCTAGATACCACAAGACCACTAAGTAGAAAGCAAAAGCTGACATGGGCCATGTCCTTGTAGTGCGACAGAAGGAAATCAACACAGTCAAAACAGTTTTAGTGATAGGTACTGATATTCTGATTCTTTTAATGTTTTTTACTTCTGTATAATATAGAGCAACTTTTCACTGGTTAACACCATGGTCTTTATGGAATATTCTATCCCACAATGATGCTGGATTTACTGTACTTTATTATACTTCAAAGATATTTTGTAATTGTTAAATCTTGGAGCTGTTATTCATATGAATGTTTAATAATGTTAAATCAGTAGTCCCTTCAGGTCTGTGTTTTACTCTATAAAAAAATGTTTATGTGAGGGAAAAGCTTTAATGGATGAAGATTCTGTAAACAAAATTCTAATATACATTAAATAGGATACACACATAATACTTTGAAAAGATAGCACAAAAGTGAGACTCACGTCTATCCATGAGAGGATGAGGATGGAAGGGAATTTCTCCTCTAAGCTGGACACTGTGTGGGGTGCTTCTATATGGGCAGCAGTTGTGGGAAGTTGAAACATTATCCCTATTTACATCTGAGGAACTGAGGCTCAGAGACACGAAGTAATTTGCCCAAAATCATCATCACAGGTTGGGTTTCCTGGGAAAGACTTTTGAACAGAGCTTAGTTTGTAGGATATTGATTAGGACATTCTCTTGGGATCACTACCTGTGATGAGAGTTGGGGAAATAAAGCAGGATTGGGCAGAGGCAGGGAGTTAAATTGAGGGGCCATCCTAATGCAGGGAAGAACCCCTGAGGGTGTTCTGGGACGTGCTTAGCTGTGTCCGCTGTTCTCAGCGAGCTGTCACAGGGTCAGCAGTGCTCCTTACACCGTATGGCCTTCCACTGCACAAATAGGGGAAGTGCGGGGTGAGGGGGAGACCAGAGGGAGACATCCTTTTTTGTGAAGGGCTTGGATCAGTAGCCATGAGAAAATAAGCTAAAAAAAAATGCACTTTAAGTGTGCTTCCCCCAAATTGTAACTAGTGTCACCAATCCAGAGCTGATAAAATTAAATATAGATTCTTCTCTTAAGCAATTTTGCAATAGTGATTTAAGACCATTTTACCTTCATTAGGTTAAAATAAACAACATATTTGCTGTAGACTTTTTCCCTAGTCCCACCGTGCTTTACTGTCTGCTTTATTTTATTTAAGGACAATTTCTATGGATTTTATTTTTACTAGTCTCGTGAGTATTTGCCTCCTAATCATTGGCCTTCTATAGTTAAATGTCTACAAGCATACCATTTGTTTCTTCAGCCTTAATGCATGTGTAAGAAAAGCAGGAAGTATTTGTTTTTTCGTTGAAGCATTATAAAGATGGAATCTTGAAATATATGACTAAACCCTAGAAACTCAGCATGTTAGAAATGTAATAAAGGGGATTTCTTTGGTAGCGTTCTAATCCTATAATTTTACTGATGAGAACCTGAGACATACACAGAAAATGTGATGTACTTAAGGTCACCCAACTGCTTGCAACAGAGCCGGGACCCTGAAGACTGGCCTTTTATTTTTAGTCCAAGCACTTTCAGTGAATCAGTACTGCCCCCAAGAAAGAAAGAAAGAGAGGAAACGCAGTTTTTACAAACACAGAAGCAATTTAATGAGTAAATGAATATGTACACAGATGAGATCCATCCATTCTTTCTCACGGGGCAGCGTTTTAAAATAAGGGACTAGTGAACGGAGTTAAGAGAGTAAAAAGAAAGGCACTCACCTGCGGCCTCCTCACTGGAGGTGTTATCTTCATTCTTCACTACTGGAGGCAGCCAGCCTCCACGTGTTGCATGACGCTGCTAGACTTCTCTGTCAGTGAGTGAGGCAGAGAATCATTGGCCTTCTACAGTTCAATGTCTTCAAGCATACCATTTGTTTCTTCGGCCTAGGAGAAAATCTCAGAGGCTTGGGCAAGAAATAATTCCCTACCTTTCCACCTCATCCTGTGGTACTTTTGGAATATAGTGAGTGGAGTCCTTTTCTTGGGGGCAGAGGAATAGGTAGTCACCCCTATGAATTGATAGGTACTGCCTGGCTTCCACTTTCTTTAGCTGTCACCACTGCCTGCCTTGCATTAGAGTTATTTGCACACGTATTTGTTTCCCTTGCTTGAGAACAGGAATTATCTCATGGTAACCTCTGTACTTGTCACCAAGTCCAAGTTAGGGTCTTCTATTCAGACAGAGTAAATAGTAAATGAGTGTCCACGTGAGGATTCTTTGTTTCCACCTTGCTTGATGATGTTGAAGTACAGAAGACTAACTTACAAGAGTAGATTTGAGTGAACAGTGTAGATTTCCCTAATTTGCAGATGAGAAGATTCATTTTCAGAACTGTGATGTGGTTTGTCCTGGGCTAGCTGGTTGTTCAGCAGGCAGGATCCTGGATTCACATTCAAGATGCGGGTTTTCTAATCTTCAGTGGTTTTATGCCCTTGCCTGCTCACTACTGTAGGGTGCTTAATAACCTCATGTAGATACAATTTCACATCCTGGAGTACTGTGGAGTCTGACTTCCTCCCTACTACGTTCCTTAGGGAAAACCGGCTTTACTTTGCTACTCTAAGAGCAATTGCCTAATAAGATTCTAAACATTATTAAAACTGTTCTCAAGCGGATGCAGGTGGGAATTTATCTGTGATGAACACAATTTAATTTCAATATGCAATTAGGTGTGCTGTTGGTTTATTTGCATAGGAATAGCAGTCCTGCCAGTTTTACATTTATGGGGGGCTTGCTGCCTGTCAGACAGAAGAATGCCGTGGAGTCATTTTTTCACTGTTGTTGGGAGGCAGAAATGAAGGGTGCCTTGTATTTGACCTTGATTCTGGAAAGGCATTTTTCTCTCTGAGCTTTATTCAGTGCACTTATATATTTTTGTTGTTGTTGCATTGTGTGGGATTTGTATCTGATGTGTGTGTTTCTTCCCCTCAGAGCGCTGTTGTTGGGCCTGGCTTGTAATCATAGCTTGAAGGGGGTTTCTCTTGATCTCAGCAACTGTGAGGTAAGAACACTGTTGGACTATGCACTGGAATAGATAATAGCTTCAAAATTGCCTCATCTTTTTCATAGGAAAAGTATGATACTGTGATTCCACAGGGTGTAAACAAAACATATCATACAAGTTTCTGATGTTCTGTATTTTCAAAATTTTATCTACACACAGCTGCAGAGCACCATTCAGGAAGCTTTCAAGTGTGTTTTTAATGACTTTTTTTCCCTATGCTTAGTGTGTATGCCCTAAGTATTTTATGATGACGCCTTGAGATATAAAGCCATAAAGTAGCTTTGTTGCCATGAAAGTGAAACATCTAGCATTCATTGCAGGGGACAGATATGTACAGCCTAACTTGGGTTTGCAGAGTGTGAAAGAGAATGGCTGTCTTGTCATTAATTTTACTTTTTCATATCTTAATTTAAAATTAGAAAATTAAAATGTTTCTGGCAACTTCAAACATTTCCTGTTAAAGAGCCTACAGAGAAGAGTTGAAACTAAAAGCTTCTAAAAGTTTTAGAGGGCATTTAAACTTTTACTATCTGGATACTTTTAGTTTGTGTGGCAATAAGTAGAAAATACCTACGTGCAATCATTTGGGCATTCAGAGTCTGACTTTACCCACCATGTCAAACTCTGTCTCTTCTCGGGAATGGAGGTGGGTGCCTCCTCATTCCTGTTCCTGGGCCTTTATACTCAACGGCTTCCTCTCTAATTATGTTCCCCCCTGCACCCCTCACCCAGGCTTCCAAGGCCTCCCTCTCCTGTATACATGCACCATACTCCTAGGTGAATTGGTTAATACCACTAAATCTCAATGTCTGTGCCTGCAAAATGCAGATAATGTTAATATCTCTCCCAATGGGTCGTTATGGACTTTACAGGAGCCCTTCTTTAAAAACTGCTTCTTAGAATATTGGGTATGCATAAAGGTTGTTCGCTCTTGCTGTTTTCCTATCTGTCTCCCTGCCAGTTTTCTTCTCTGACTGCTTTAGCCCTTTGTGATCTTGATCTTTTCTTATTATATGGAACTTAATGATAGTAGCATGCATTTGGACACTGAACCACATAGTGCCTTGCATAGCTATTAAACTGGCTCCTGTATGCTTTCCCAGCTAGGTTGTAACTTTCTGGAGGGCAGTATTTGTAGCATACTTTGCTTTGCGTTTCCTTTACCTCCAAACAAAATGCCAGGCACCAAGCCAACACTAAATATTGAATAAGATTAATGCTTTGTGTCTCTGAAAATTCTAGAAAGTGACAAGTCTGAAATTTTGCCACATAAATTGTAGAGTAGGATTTTTCATTAATTTTGAACTGGGGTAAACACCAACTATGTGCTTTACTAGTCTTGTTTTGAAAGAAGAAAACCATAAAACAAACACACAAAAAAGCCCCCAAACATAAAACTCTTAAAAAGCTAGCCTTGCCCTGTGGGATTTTCGTCTATAAATCAATGATCTCTTGTTTGTAAAGCTAGATTATAAAGTAGAAACCAACTCTGGTAATATGATTAAGTGTTTATTAGCATTTTCCTAAGATACCTGCCAATAATAACTTTTTTAATTGTGGGAGGAGTGAGATGAAGGAGGATAGGAAAGGTTGATCTGTCACAAAAAGCTAGTTGATATGAACTTGACATAATCAAAGTACTCAATTAGCAATGACTTCTAATACAGTTTTGCTATCTTGATTAAATGTCATGACTTCTACCCATCTAACATTTTTCATTTAACTCTGTGACAAAACTAGAATGGACAGAAGTGATCCTCTGGTTACCAGAGTTATGGATGAGGAAACCGAGATCTACAGTAGCTGAAGCAATGTAGCTCACTAATGGCCACACCATAATGACAACATGTGCTGATTTTCTGTTGTTAACATTAATACTGATAGTGGTAGGGTGGCGCTTGTGACTCAGTGAGAAGGGCACCGGCCCCATATACCAAGGGTGGTGGGTTCAAACCCGGCCCTGGCCAAACTGCAACAACAACAAAAAAATAAATAAATACTGATAGTGGTAATTATTGGAATATTATGTATGGTCAGGCACTTTTTTCTCAAATAAGTTGATAGGGGCTTTGTGCCCAGAGAATGCTCTTATGTTATATATACTTTGTTTCTTGAACTCCTTTGTGACCTTTTGGGACTAACTTTCCAACAGTTATTTTAAGTGAATCATGGAAAATAGACATTTTTGGATCAAAAATGGCAGACTATTGGCAATTTCATAAAGTTCAAACGTATTGCTAGTAGACTTTCTTTTGTAATTTGTTTTATTAAAGCAGGAATTGGGATCAGATGATTAATCTCAGATGATAAGATTGGCTTTTATTATTATGATAATTAAATTTTGGTCTTTTCTTTATGGAGTCAATGATGAATTGAGATGGAGGTATCTTAAAAGTATCCTAGTACTGTGTTCTAACATCTTATAGCTTGAATTATAATACCGGTGTACACATTTATAAAGTCACACACTATAATGCTGCTTATGAAAATTAGTAAAATACAAAAAGTATTTTCCTAATCTATATTATTGTGATTTATCAAATTTTGTTTCTTATGCTTAGATGTCCAAATTTATCTAGGTTCAGTTTGTTTTTCTTCATGATATAGTAAACTCCAAAAAAGTGTTTCAATATTTGGTATAGTTTATGTTGGACAGGTTGGCACTCATGTTGGAGTGTGAACCATTGGTCTTTAATCATCTATTTGGTATTTTGGAAGCTGACACCAACTGAATTTAAAATCATGCTTATGTATATGTTCTTTTTCCAATTCTTTATTTAGCTACAGTAGACACAAACTCTGCTCTTAGCATATCAGTCAAAATCATAGAAACATTCAACACTTAACTCTCTCTGATGATCAAATAAATCTTGCCTTAAAATCTAAAAGGTGGTGAGAAATAAAATTTCTCCCCAGTATTATAATCATCTTAGAAAGTCATTTCTACAGGGGTGACTTACTCAGGTCAAGATGAGCATAGTGCTGGAGAGTGCTAAGCAGTGTTTTCCTGCGGTATCTGATGTGGGCCCCATAATAAGAGTTTAATACCTCCTACAGATGCCCCAACCCATGGGAAAAAGGTGCAATTGTGAGGCCTTGATGTTGTCTTATAATTATAAAGAGGTAATTAACTTTAATGTAAAACATCTGCTGTATATAATTTTTGCTTTGATTCACTTCTTCTCCTGATTAGGGAAAAAATCCAGTAATTGATTTTAAAATAAGACTTATTTATTTATTTAATTTTGGCCAGGGTTGGGTTGGACCCACCACCTCTGGTATATGGAGCCGGCACCCTACTCCTTAAGCCACAGGTGTCGCCTAAAATAAGGTTTATTTGTGTATTATAGAAGGTAAATGATAACAAAATATGGTGGTTGAGATTATTGGGAGGAGAGGGAAAGAAATAAGCCTTAAAGTAGGAATTAAAAGTGTCTGGATAGAAAACTTAGAGCAATTTAAGCCAATCATTTTTGCTTGTATCATAGGCTGGTTTCTTTACTGTTTATTCTTAACCCTTCCTGGTGAGTTGACTTGTAGTTCTTAGGAAATTTCTTTATTCCTAGAAAGAGGCATTTCACACTTATTTATTTCAATGAAAGAGGAAATTTACAGTTTATGAAAGTATCATGCAGGTAATTATGGAGTTGCTTTCCTACAATGCAAACATAATTGTTATTTGGAAAATTAAATCCAATATTTTGGTCTGTATTCTTTGAGATTTATGATAGCTAAAGTAATAAGTACTGAAATTAACCTTAATTTACAAATAACTTCTATACTTACAGGAAAAACTTCTATGTTCCTTAAGATGTTTTATGTTAGTTATTACTTCACTTCCTTTCCCTTAGTCTTTTGTGTAAGAAAATGACTCATAGTAGTTGTGGTAGGCAAAAGAATGTCATAGCCAAGGGCAGGCACTTTGAAGTCAGAAAGTCCGCCTTTGAAACCTGGCTCAGCCACTTGGCTTATCAAGTGACTTACCTTCTTCTTTCAGCCTTTGTTTCTCATCTGTTGAATGGGGATAGTAATAGGCTTGGGGTTAGTATTCTGCACAATGACATTAGGCCAGGCCCCGCATATGTGAGCCATTATCTAGGGGAGGAGGAGGATTACTAGGGAGGAGATTAATTTTGAATGTCAGAATTTATTTAGAAACTTTATAAATATTCTGTCTTTTTATTTGTTTAGAATTATCTTCAAAGCTGTTCTGTATCTTTCTAGAAGAAACAGTCTCACCAATAAATTGATGAGACTAATTCTTCTTAAAACTCAAGGGAGTTTTTTGGGACACAAAACACTATTACCCTCATGGCCAGATTCGCCTCTGAGTGGCCATGGCTGATCCTAATTCACTCTCAAAGGGTAAGGATTTAGAGTGAATGTAGCTTTTCAAAGAAATCTGTGTGTTCTTTTGACCTCTTCTAAAAGAAGTGTTTCTGAATTGTCTATTTAGCAGTAATGATGCAGGCATGCATGTTTATTTTCCCCACATGGCAACTCTCTAAGGGGAAGCATCGGATCTATGCATTCTGGTCTGATTTTCATAGTCATACCTCAAGAGAGTAATTGATAAATGCTGAAAGGGAATTTTTCAAAAATCTTCTTTCAAATGTGAGAAAGGAAAATGTCTGATATTTCCATGGAGATGCAAATGCTAATTAAAATTAAGAATTAGTTGTAGGTCTGGGTGTAGGAGTTAGTTCCTTTAAGTGGAAACTTTTCTGCAGATTATTCCAGTGATTCATGCATTTGATGATGTATTGGGGGCGGGGGAAGAGCACCAGATAGTAAGATTTGTAATGAGTAGTACGTTGCAGCAAATGAACAGAAACATGCCAGGCAATTTCATTTGATTTGATAGTCACTCAGCCAGCCTTGAGGTCAGCATTGTACCCCTCACATATCCCTTTCCTATCAGGCCAGGTACAGAATGCAAAACTGCAAATGTTTCATGTCAGCATGGATTCATGTGTGAAGCAATAGAATGCATGCAACTATTTGCACCTTGAAAATGGCTGTATTTATATACATCTTTCCCAGGTACTAAATTGTCATTTGGCATCAAACCCTGTTAGCATTTAGACATTTTGAAATGGATATTACCTAATCATTTTGTTTTCCCCTTTAAGAAACCTGCATCCTTCAGTTATTTTTTTTTCTTCTTTTTATATTAATATAGAGATGTGATCTCACTGTGTTGCACAGGCTGGTGTACAGTGGTGTTTTCCTAGCTCACTGCATCCTCCAACTCCTGCTCACCTCAGCCTCAAGTTACCAACACCATTTAGTTTTTGTTTTTTGGTTTTTTTTGAGACAGAGCCTCAAGCTGTCCCCTTGGGTAGAGCACTGTAAAAATCACAGCTCACAGCAACCTCCAACTCCTGGGCTCAAGCAATTCTCCTTCCTCTGCCTCCCAAGTAGCTGGGACTACAGGTGCCCACCACAACAGCTGGCTATTTTTTGGTTGCAGTTTGGCTGGGGCTGGGTTTGAACGCGCCACCCTCAGTATATGGGGCTGACACCCTACTCACTGAGCCACAGGCACCGCCCCACCATTTCATTTTATGTGAAAATATCCCAAGATGAAAATTAGTTTTTTTAAAAAAGAAATTAATTTTGGAATCCCTAGTAAAGGAAAGTAGATACTTTAGAGATTATTGTATATTTAATTTATAATTTTTGCTACATCTTTTTAGAAGACAAATGATCTAATGATTATAGGCCTGGCATGGGCTCAGGCCTATAATCCTAGCACTCTGGGACGCCAAGGTGGGTGGACTGCTTGAGTTCAGGAGTTCAAGACCAACCTGAGCTAGAGTCAGACTCCATCTCTAAAAATATCCACCCATTGAGAGGGTGCCTATAGTCCCAGCTACTAGGGTGGCTGAAGCAAAACAATCACTTGAGCCCAAGATTTTGAGGTTGCTGTGAGCTATGATGTCACAGCACTCTACTGAGGGTGGCAAATCTCAAAATAAATAAAGAAATAAATAAATGTGAGTAAGTGAAAAATAATCTTTTTTTTCCTGTCGAGACAAGAGTTCCACCATATGCCCTGAGCAGAGTGCAGTGGTGTCATAGCTCACTGCAACCTCAGACTCAGGCTATGGGCATCCTACTGCCTCAGCCTCAGAAGCCCCGAGGATTATAGGCACTGGCTGCCCCTGTCTGGGTTTTACAATTTTTTTTTCATGAGTTGGGGGTCTCACTCTTGCTTAGACAAGCCTCGAACTCCTGAGCTCAAGCAGTCCTCCCGCCTCAGCCTCCCACGGTGCTGGGATTATAGGCATGAGCCACCATGCCCAGCTTTATTCTTTCGAGACAGAGTCTCACTTTGTTGCCCTCAGTAGAGTGCTGTAGTGTCACAGCTCACGGCAACCTCAAACTCTTGGGCTTCAGCGATTCTCTTGCCTCAGCCTCCCGAGTAGCTGGGACTACAGGTGCCTACCACAATGCCTGGCTATTTTTTGTTGCAGTTGTTGTTGTTTACCTGGCCTGGGCTGAGTTTGAACCCACCAGCCTTGGTGTATGTGGCTGGCGCTGTAACCACTGTGCTCTAGGCACCAAGCCATGACAAATGATCTTGAGGAAGAAACATGAATTATTAAAAGGTCTCCCTTCGTGGAGTGTGGTCAGTCATACCTGTAGACTCAGCACTCTGGGTGGTCAAGGCAGACAGTTGTTTGAGCTCAGGAGTTCAAGACCAGCCTGAACAAGAGCAAGATCCTATCTCTACTAAAAATAGAAAAGTTAGTTGACGATTATGGCAGCGCTTGCCTGTAGTCCCGGCTACTTGGGAGGCTGAGGCAGGAAGATCACTTGAGCCAGGGAGGTTGAGGTTGCAGAGAGCTATAATGACACTACTGCACTCTAGCCCAGGTGACATAGCAAGACACTGTCTCCAAAAAAAACAACAACTCGATTTTAGGTTTCCTTGCTTCCTTTGTCCCCATGATGATATTTGAGTATGACATATAACTCTTGAGTAACATCTGAAATGTTCTACCTTCCTTGAGTGAGGGGACACTTTTCTCTTGAAAGAAACACTATTCTCTTGAAATAATTTTATTTTGAACTTTTCAAAAAGTGTTCAGTTATTCAGTCACATTTACTTTTCTTTGATCTTGCTTTCTTTCAAATAATGCTAGTGTGTGAGATTCAAATCAGGGTAATTTAGAAACCAGTTTTACATGCATGCATGCAGACACAGCCTCTAATTATGCAAATTCATTTAAAAGGATTTTCATTTACAGTAATGGAAAAGCTTTTACTGTTTGGGGAAAGCTGTAGCTTTGGGGGAATTTTAGGCATTTAATAACTTGTGACTTAAGTTGAATGTTCTTGATGAGTGAACATCAGTTATTTTCTTATTTAAATTTTTTATTTTGGTTTAGGGAGTAAATTTTAGTTTGAAGTATTTTTTCTGACTCTGCTTTTTTACACTGTGTATTAATAAAGACATCAAGTTCTTCTCTATTCTTGTTCTACTTAGTGCTGATAATATTTCTTGTTTTTTTCTCCTTGGGCTTTCCTTAGCTTGGCCATTGTGTAAGTACTTTATGAATCAATAAATTAGGATATACCGATATATCTGATTATTGCCAAAGCATTGGAAAATGTGTTGATATTATACATTCAATTCAATTGTAGTGTACATTCTACAATTTTATCAGTATAAATATTTATCAGATAAATAGAATTGAAGACTTAAATGCTACCTGCATTTCATATGAATAAAATATTTTCAGTATACTTTATAATGATAGACCATAAAGATTTTTCTTGTGGAAACTTTATTTCTCAACAGAATAATCACTATCAGCAAATAGGAAATTGTAAAGACTTACACCCTTAAGTTTGTCTTCTCAAAAGCATACTTTTTTCATACTCTTACAATCAAATTTTTTTTTTTGAGGTGTTTACTTAAATGAGTTCTTCCTTTAGCTTTGACATGGTCTATCTACCCATTTATTTCTTTTTTCTTTTTTATTTTTTTTTTGAGACAGACCCTAAAGCTATCGCCCTGGGTAGAGTCCCGTGTTGTTACAGCTCATAGCAACCTCCAACTCTTGGGCTTAAGTGATTCTTTTGCCTCAGCCTCCCAAGTAGCTGGGACTATAGGCACCTGCCACAATGCCTGGCTATTCTTTTTCCTTTTTTTTTTTTTTTTTGGTTGTAGTTGGCAAGCCCAGGCCAGATTCCAACTCGCCAGCTCTGGTGTATGTGGCTGGTGCCTCAGCTGTTTGAGCTACAGGTGCCACCTACACATTTACTTATTGACGTAATGAGCTGTGACCTAGCGTAGTACTTTTCAAAACTATCTGGTAGGACAGTGCCTGTGGCTCATCGAGTAGGGCGCTGGCCCCATAACCGAAGGTCAAACCCGGCCTCGGCCAAACTTCAAAAACAGAAAAATAGCCGGGTGTTGTTGCAGGCGCCTGTATTCCCAGCTACTCAGGAGGCTGAGGCAAGAGAATCGCCTAAGCCCAGGAGATGGAGGTTGCTGTGAACTGTGTGACGCCATGGCACTCCACCGAGGGCGATAAAGTAAGACTCTGTCTCTATTAAAAAAACAACAACAAGAAAAAACTATCTGGTAAAGAACCTATTTTGTTTTGTTTTCAAATTTCTAATCTCTCATAAACCAATATGTTTATGAAATATAATAAGAATTGAAGTACTAGAAAGGTTTTGAAAGATATGAAATATGCAAACCTCTAAGTTTGGTTATTAGTTGCAAAAGATTTAAAAGTTTTTATTCTAGGGTTTCTAAGATACTTATGATCAATTTTTGTACTTCTTCTCAGACTAGTAACAAACTGTTTGTAGACTAATACCAGTCTGTGGCCCATTCTTAGAGTTGGCATAATGAGACAGGCTCAATGGGACATTCGGAGAGTTCCTGAGAAAACAGCAAAGGATAGCGAACCGGGCCTGGCGCTTACTCCTGACAGTAGCATCACGCACTTGAGTTAGAAGCCCTTCAGCCATGGAGTTGGTCTTGGTTTTCTTGAAGTATGTAGACCAGTTTCTTTGACAGGTCTGCCTCTCTGTAATAACTCGCCTTCAGAGCTCGCCTCAGAGCAGTCTCCTGTCAACCTTAAAAAGTAGGAACCACCAGGCATGGTCATGCATGGCTGTAAACCCAGCTATTTGGAAGGCTGAGACTTGAGGATCCCTTGAGCTCAGAAGTTTGAGACCAGAGTGGGCAACATAGAGAGGCCCTGTGTCAAAAAAAAAAAAAAAAGCATAAACAGCCGAATTTAGACACCTAACTGAAATACATCTGAACAAAGAGTGATCTGAAAGGTCTGAGAAAAATTCTACTTATCAGTTAAGAAGCCGGCAGTATTCACAAGTTTTGGTCCAAAGTATTAAAAAAATATTGCATCTGTAATAAGGAAGTGAAGATTCTTTGAATTCTTATTCAAAAGTTGGACAAGTAGAAAATAGTACCTTGTATTACAAATTTGATGTTGAAAATTATATAAAATTGGATTTTTTTTACATGAAGAAAGGACCTGCCATTTTCCTTGGTTCACATTAGATATCCAGTAAATTATAGATTCTTTTTCCTCATTAGATAAAATTTTACTGAGCAAAAGGGCCACAGCTTGGGAAACTGCATCCTTTATAATGCCTTACACAGGATAGGCGCTGAATGGAAAACAAAAGATATTGTGACCTCTGTAAAAAAGTGCTTTTGGCTTCTGGGAAAAGATGAAAAGTACTGTATTGGGTTTTTCAGGTTGCCGTTCTCTTTGAAGTAGGAAATGCAGTGAGAATAATACTTCGTTCTTAGTTTTGCTCTACACTAATAACAAGGCAATAATTTTGATTAAGTGTAAATTAATTTGTAATCCCCTTCAGTTATCTACTATCTGCTTTATAGTAGTGAAACCTCTCACCCTTTTCTATACAAAGGACTGGGGCCTTCCTGAAGTTTTTGACATTCCCAGTAAGTCTCCATGGTGTCTTTGGGTTTTTTGCTACTACTTGAGTGGAGAGTGTATACTTTGAAATCAGCAATAAGCAAACAAAATAGTAACTTTCTCATGTCTAAATGGGATTTGTTAGATTCCCAAAAGTCAGAGGTGAAGAAAGTTCTGGGTTGACATGCACTGTCTTGCTAGTGGTGAGCCTGCGGGGTCTCCATCCTTTTTCTCTGTATTTTTTCCTTATGATTTTAGGATCTATTGTTGAGTCACGCACTATAGAAAAGAGCAGTAATGATGGGGCCAGCTACTGTGGCTCACGCGTGTAATACTAGCACTCTGGGAGACCCAGGTGAGACGATTGCTTGAGACCAGGAATTTGAGAACCTAAGCAAGAGAGAGACCCTGTCTGTACAAAAAATAGCAAAATTAGCAAGGAGTGGTTGCACACACCTATAGTCCCAGCTGCTTAGGAGGCTGAGGCAGAAGGGTTGCTTGAACCTAAGAGTTTGAGGTTGTTGTAAGCTATGATGGTATCAGTGAATACAGCTTTAGCCTGGGTGACAGAGCAAGACACTGTCTCCAAAAAAACAGAAAGAAAGAAAGACAAACACACATAACAGTAGCAGTGACTAGTGATTAACTCTTTACCATGGATAATCACTTTTTTGGAATTGACAAACTTTCGTTTTTTTCTTTGTTTCTAAGTGTATTTTAAAAGTCTCTGTCCTATTTTTAATTTTGTTTTGATTACACTGTTAGTAGGGTGAAGATTTTACCTTTATGTTTGGCTTATGTTTCTCTAGCTGAGATCAGGAGGCGCTCAAGTATTAGAAGGCTGCATTGCTGAAATCCACAACATCACTAGCTTAGATATCTCCGACAATGGTAAGTCAGAAATGAAAAAAGAAACGGAAGCATATTAATAAAGGAAACATTATCTTCTGCCTTAATCTAGACAACACCTTAATGAAAATATTATTTCATATCTTTACAAATAGGGCTTTTAAATTTAACAATAGGCTTTGTTTATAGAATAAATTTCTGTGAAAGTCTTACTAAGTTGGTTCCATGGCCAAATATGCAAAGTCCGTGCAGTAAAACAACTCTGTTAAAAAATATTATCAGAACATTGATAAAGGTGACCTTTTGCATGCTTGGTGACAATAAAATTTTACTCTTATTCATTTATTCAGAAACTTATTTCAATAGCTTTATTTCTGCTGATCGTAGTAGCAGGTTAGTATGAACCTGTTCAATCTGTATAGACAATTTTAACTTCAGTTACCTTCCAATGAACAGTATGTTGGATTCTTCTCTCACAAAATGATGGGGAGAGACAAATCTTCCTGCCATTATTCATTCCCAAATCCTGCTGACTTCATTTAGCCACTGATTGTATTAGAGATTTAGATAAGTCTTTGTAGAGAATGGGTTTATCCCTGTGAAATAATAGGACATGAAAAGAGAGCAAATGGTGCCTTTGAAAATAAAAGATGAGAATCCCAGGGCCCTCAGTTGGTAAAGGAAGTCATCCAACTGCCTGTCACCTTTGCTTAATTATGTTCAGGCTGAGAATCATTTATACACATGTGTTTTGATGCTGTACTTACTCTGATTCTTTCCAGGTTTAGAATCTGACCTATCTACCTTAATAGTGTGGCTCAGTAAAAACAGATCAATACAACACCTGGCGTTAGGCAAAAATTTTAATAATATGAAATCCAAGTAAGAGTTTTGAATTTTTTTATATGACAATGATGAAAATAACCAGCCTCCTGAAAGCTTTTGATTTGATTCCACTGTCCACATCTTTAAAATCTCTTTAGAAATCTGACACCTGTATTGGACAACTTAGTACAGATGATTCAAGATGAAGAATCAGTGAGTATTATTTTAAACTCTTTTGCCGAAAATCTTTTTGTCTATTGCCATTCCAACAGATTATTTCTACTGTGTCAATGTCAAAAGGCCTTCAGATAATATCTGTGTACATTTCCTATTATTGTTTTTAAAAAGTAGAATAAATATGCTTTAGTAGAGTTGTACAATATATTTGAAAACTTACTTATTCTTCACTTCATTGAACTCAATTACCAAGTAAAGAAAGATTGTAATAGATTACAAGAAGTATAAATTGACTCCTGTATCTTAACTTTGGTTATTAAACTAAGCTGTAGGCATGAATTTTTACAATCTAGTTGACTTTATGACCTTATATAATGCTGAGAAATACCATATTGCTAATTTGAACTTGATCTAATAATTATGCAGAGCTCCAAGAGAGTAAGGAAGTTTTCCTCCATCTTAAGTTGTTTCCTGAGCTCTATTAATTCTGCTTTGATATTTTTGCCCTTTAGTTGCTGCTGACTGAGACTCAGTTCGAGGTAGAGTAGTTTAACTTCAAATGGTATCCTCTTTTGTAGCCTTTTAAAATGTGTTAGAAAAAAGAAAAGGTATTTTATGGACAAAGTAAGACGCACTCTACCATGAGTCCATTTAATTTAGAGCTGGTGTGTCACATCTTGTATTTTACTGGTGATAATAAGGTTTAAAGCTCTTTAAGGTTTTGTCCCTTTCTGTTCAAAGTCCTATTTGGTCACTCAAATGAAAACCTAAATCAATTTATAGTCCCACTATGAAGAGTCACATTATTCAGGTTTTGTTATAGCTACTTTTTCAGATCACGAGGGTTAATTTTTGTATTAATCAGGTGAGGTATGTCTTATTTGAAAAAGTATCATTTTCACATTTGAGTTCATACCAGGAAATAGAAAATTCTATTACATCGATAAGCTGCCTTTTCTGAGAAAGGTAAGAAGCTGGGGGGATGGAGTCTGGGGCCTCCCTCCATTTACCAGTGCCCATGCCGTTTGTGGGGCTCTGAGCTGGTGCAGGAGAAACTTCTGTTCTTTCACCTCTTCATCATATGGATATAATTTCTAACATGTGGGCTAGAAAATGAAATTCATTATTATTTAATGAATTCAAGTACTTCTCCTCGTCCTCACTTGCTAATAAACCCCATATTTTGTTATTCTTATGCTGAGTTATTAAAATTGGAGAATTAAAATGTAATTTATACTTTTCAGAGTTTATGCTATTCATTTTACATATTCAATTTGACTTTGCATCACTGCTTTATTTGGTTTCACATTTCCCAGCATAGGCCCAATATTATCCCAGTTTTTAAAAACTTGGGGAAACTAATATTGCAGTATTATACTTAATATTCATCCCAAAGTACTTGTTTCTTAGCACGTGTTTTAAGAAAATATGTATTTATGTAAAGTATGTTTGTTAATTACATGTTCTGCTTATATACAAGGATCTTCAAATGGTATAATTTCAGAAGTCCCTTACCTACAGATAATTTTGATAGTTAAAACATACCAAAAAACGCTTTTGCATATGATAAAGTTAGCTATGTAAATGTGAATTCTGTCAAGTTATAATTTTGAATAGTGTGTAGCTAATAATGCTGTACAATGAGAAGCTTTTTATGTTCTTGTCATTGAAAAGCAGGTAGCTTTTTCTGAAAGCAATTACCTTTTTTTCTTCCATTTCTGAAACAGTAATGTGCAAAACCTTTTTAAATGATTAAGAGTTCAGTCTTGTGACTACAAAATTTCTCTGAAAACTGGCACAAATAGGTTCAACTTTCTATTTAAGTTTTATATATCTATAAAAATAATCTTTTGCTTTTTACATTCGACCTTGTGTTTATAGATCTTATTCTTTGCTACCTCATGGAATACCATATTCACTCAGTATTGCACAGTATGTTAAACTGAAAAAAATCTAGATACTCTTGTGTTCCAGTGTCACCTTCAGCTATAGACAGTGGCTTTCAGGCTGCTGCACCCAAAGTCATGGGGTGCTAACATTGAGGGGCCAAGGTGACAAGGAACCAAGGGGACAGGGAACCATGTTTTGAAGTATTACAAGTCCGTATTATAATCAAGAGAATAGAATGCATTTCTCCTGGGAATGCCTGTGGCCAGGAGACAGATTTTCAAATTAAGCATGTTCAGCTATGAAAAAGAAATAGTAAGACTTCAAATAGCAATGTTACATGGAAGTGCAATAAATCAAGAAGGGATGACCTTATAAATATGCATGCAATTCAGGCTGTTCTGTTCGCATTAATGACTCTGCCTATTATTTTTAAGTGTTAACTGGGGTGTATTAGAATTTGAATATTGTGCAAGAATTGGCACTCACTAGCTTGGAGAGTTGGCACTTTTCCAGTATTAGGAAGCAGCCATAGTATATCATTTTTGTAGTAGTTGAATGGAGATTATTGAAATGATGAAAGATGTGATTACATCTTTCTATTAAAGAAACAATGCATTTGTTTTTATGTAATATATTAAGTTTCCTGAGTGTGAAGAAACAGACTCTTTCCTGTTTCATACCAGTGTTGACAGCTGAGCTGTGTGTCTAGGTAAAGGGGGGCAGGGTAAAGAGGATTTTGGAGCCAGCGCTAAGTGAACAGAGCTGGGTAGTGTGAAGTAATGACACAAGGGGAGTTTCCTGTACTTGGTTGTGAACCCGTGGTCTTCATTCATCTACCTGCGTGTAGGATGTTAAGAAAATTGAAGCAACTTCACTAAATCTGCCTGAGTCTGAACACATGCAGGCTTTTTGGCTGAAGTTTTAATTGCCTTAGCACTTACCAGATAATTTTACTTTTATAAACTTGATTCTAATTAATATAATATTACCTTTTGATTTTTACCATGAATGTATCAAGTTTGGAAACTGTGGCCAAATCTGGACAATAAGGGCAATAAGTGTAGTCACTTTGCACTACCCAAATGCATAGTGATGCTTTGTTGATTATCTGAGTCTTGAAACCTTCAACACCCTCATCCTGTCACCTGTAGCCTTTGGGTAGATGTTTCTTTGGAAGTCAGTGTCCAGTGGCAGAGTGGACACAGATTATACCCCAGGCTATGTGATGTTTCTTTGGAAGTCAGTGTCCAGGGTCATGGCACAGGCCACCATAGAACTTGGTCATAAGTAACCCTTCCAGCATCCACCTTCCTGTAATACATGTTGGTGTTGCTTACATAATAAGCACGTAGAACTGTTTTGTGTGGATAGGACAATATAGACCACCCCAACCAACCCAGAAGATATCCATTCTCCCAGGGATATCTGAACTTTCTAGCAACATTGGTTCCACATGATTAAGCTGGAATTCTCGCCCACTTCCCCTCCCCTCCTCTTTCCTGTCAGATAGTCTGCAGTCCAATCAAAGCCTGCCACCAGGCAGAATGGCTTTCAGTCTTTGGCTTAAATAGATAATGAGTGGCTGGTTTGAATTCACCATATAGGTTATGGTAAAATAAAAGATCACACATTTGTGTTCTTTTTTTCTTTTTATGCTATAAGTATATCTTCTGATTGATACTTAAAAGGTAAGGGGTGGTGATCAAAAAATCTAGAATATGCTAATTGGAGGAATGTGATATGGGGTTAAGATCACAAAATCTGGAACCAGATGATCTGTATTTGAATTCTAGTTTAGGCACTTTCTAAACCTTGGTTGAGTCACTTACCCTTTTTGTTTCTCTTGTGGGAAATAGAGATAGCCATAGAACCTAAGTATTGAGTTATTAGGAATATTAAGTAAATTAACATACTTAAAAAGCTTAAATAGTAGATAAATATAATAATTGTTTAGCCATCACCTGTTATTAGTATTGGCTGGTTTTTCTTTTGCTTTCATGCTGTTATTATTTTAAGTTGTTGCACCTTATATAAAAAATATAATGGTTCAAAAAGGACAGTGTAATCATATTGAACCTGAAAGATTTCTGTGTCACATTTTGCTTTATCTCATTCTTTCCTCCACTTAACAGAGCTAGCGCTTGTCTCCCTACTTCCCTGAAAAGTGGCAGGCGTTTGGCATTAAAACACCATTTCTCCAAGTTTGACTCTAGAGGTCTGCTTTTATGCAAGAACCTTGAAGTTCCATCTACCAGGGTCTTTTAGGCAGATTTTCCAAAATCAGAGCCTGTGCAGTGGGTCCAGGCCCTGCACGTCTCCATGAACCGGTTTTCTCTTTGAGGAGACTGTTGAGTGCTATGTGTTGTTTGCTTCACAGCCTCTGCAGTCCTTGTCCCTGGCTGACTCAAAACTCAAGACCGAGGTCACCATCATCATCAATGCCCTGGGAAGCAACACCTCCCTGACCAAAGTGGACATTAGTGGGAACGGAATGGGGGACATGGGAGCCAAGATGCTGGCCAAAGCCCTGCAGATCAACACCAAGCTCAGGTAGGTGGTCCCACTCTTGTCCTGGAGGAGTGGACACTCCTCACAAGGAAGGCCTGGGGCAGATTCCGACCAGCGAGCACTGGAGAGCATCTGTGCCCAGGGGACGTCTGTGTTTCCCAGGAGGCCAGCTGAGAAGAGAGGTGACAATGTCAAGACTTTGGTCAGAATAGCAGGGAGGGCATTCCCGGGTTTAGACATGGAAAATCTTCAAACTGTTGTGTTATAGTTCTCTCATGGTTGAAGCCTGATTGAGAACTGTCACAACTTCTATTTCACACCAGTGTTGACAGCTGAACTATGTGTAGGTGAAGGCAGTGAAAGAAAAGGAGGATTTTGGAGCCAGCACTAAGAGAGCAGAGCTGGGTAGTGTGAAGTAATGACATGAGGGGGGTTCTTGTACTTGGCTGTGAACCCAAGGTCTTACCTCCCCTCTCGTCCCTCAATATAAGAACTTAAAACCTGAGGGGCATAAGAGATCTGCTGGCCCGAAGGCAAGTTCGCTCTGGGTTCTAAGAGTTTTGTTTGGTGGTTTTCATCCTTCTGGTTTCCCACATGTGGCTTTTGCTAAGGACTTCCTGTAGTCACTCCCTTGCTGCCCATCATTTGGAGGGACCAGGGTTGCTACCTAGTCTAGGAGTCTGGTGAATGAAGAGTTAATCACATTGCTCCTCAAGGGCTCTTTCATGTTTCTCTACCAATTGGCACGAGACAGAGTATGAACATTCTGTCTAAACTGAAGCTAATAGCAAAAAAACATCGCAATTTCTTCAAAGGTCAGTATGTATGTAAAGAAGGTCATTGAGATTAGGAAGGCAAGACTGTTGTGAGGCTGGGATCATCTACACAAACAGAGCTATTTTACACGTCAGGGTAAGCCAACAAATCCAATAATACCTCTGAAGAATGCTCATTCTGAGGGTAAAATTGTAGTTTTCTTCCAAAATAGATTTTGTATGTCAAGAGTAAACAACCTCCTATTTATAGTAACTGAGTTTTTGCCAGCAGAGTGAGCGGAAGTTCCTAGGATTGTTAATTATGCCATGTCAGGAAAATGATGAAAACATAAGGAAATATAACAGATTTTCTCTGATGTTTTAAAATAGAAAAAAAAAATCTCAATAGCTAAAATTGTTTATGTTGGACTTCAGACATTTTAGCATCTTTACCTGAATACTAGAATGCTATTGGGAGAATATCAGAGATACCAGGTTTGAGAGTTTTCTGGCTAGTGAAAGTTAGGTAACATAATGGTAATTTAAAGTTTGTGGTACTGCTTGTAAGTACAGTTTTCCACACTACTCAAGCAGTAAATATGTTACGAATATAATGTTGGGAGAGATGCTCGCCCTTGTTTTGTTTGCAATGAAGAACATTATTCCTCACTCTCATAACGCTGCTGTGCTGAAATATCTAGACATGTTGCTTCTGAGAGGTTTGCATTCAACAGGAGAATTGTTCCCTCCATTCCCAAGTGTCTGATCATTTATCTGATTTGGTTTGCAAACAGGACTGTGATATGGGACAAGAACAACATCACTGCACAAGGCTTTCAAGATATAGCTGTTGCCATGGAAAAGTAAGTTTTAATTAGGAGTCCTTTCTGGAAGAATACAAAAGAACCAGTGGTGTCTGTTATTTGTGGTGTCATAGAAGCAACAATAGATTGGGGATCAGAAGGTCTGGGTCTGAGTTTAGTCGATTGCTGACCAGCCATGGGATCTGGGAAGATACTGGCTTTCTCCTAGAAAGTATAAAGTGAGGGTAGGGATGCCTGTTCTGTGAAAGACACCACACTGTTGGGAGGATTAAGCAAGGTTAGGGAAAGGGGCCACAAGGTGGTTGCCTTGTTTCCTTTCACCCTTTGTGGTTTCTAGGTCTCTCTCCACTGGCTCTTGCTCTTTTTTGCCCATTGTAACAACTTTGAATCCACTAGGGAGAAGGAAGCTGGGGTCCAGAAAATAAAGGCGAAATTGATGAATTTCGCCAGCACTAACTTCAAAGGCTTTTTAAAATTACTTCAGTGACTAAAGCCTGCAATTTTTATTATCAAATTTACTTTGCTAGTAAACTAAATGATGAAATAATACTAGATATGGTTGAAAATAATACCAGGAATCTGATTCTTTCTGGATTTTAAAAATTTCTCGATGCTCATATTATATTATAAGGGCAGAAACAGTCCAAATAAATTTATAGCGTTAAAAACAGGAGGCAATAAAATATGGGTGGGAAATAAGGGACCAAGAGCATAGAAGCCATTTCCAGGGGAAAGGGGAGGAAATGCTTACTATTTTGTGTTTCCCCAGATTCCCTTTATATGTAAGGCCTCCCGGGACGGACTCTCAGGCCAAACATTTCCTACATCAGGAATTAGGAGCCCTCCATTCAGTCTGTCACCAGCAAGCCTATGATCTGGATCAAAACATTTTACCTCTCTGATTAATTCTTTTTTCACAAAATGAGAGGATTAGAGTAAATGGAGTCTAAGCGCCTTCAAATTCCAAATCTTATGGCTCCACTGTAGCTAAGAGGTCAAAGTTGCTGTCACCATAAAATCACAAAGGCTCAGCCCTTCAGCCCTTTGTCTCTACTGATTTCAGGCTATCACTAAGTATGGGTGAGGCAGTTTCTGCCTGTGAGTCCCCATGGCCACCTCTCCCCAGAGCCTTCCATGATGGCTGAACCACCTATCGCTACTTCTGTTGTACCACAAAACCTCAAATGGGAACATTTATTTACTCTTAGCTGCATTTGGGTGCTAGCAACAGTTACCACTGGGATGTTGCTATAGACTGCTAGCAACAGTTACCACTGGGATGTTGCTATAGACTGCCAGCCCAGACTGATATTTGGGAGAAGCTGAGAGGTAGGCTCCCTGGATCACAGTCTATTATGTATGATGTGCCCTAAGATGCCAGTGCTTCAAAATCACATTTGGTTCATATAAACTATGCTGGTCTGTAACGTGATAAAAATTAGATGAGGAAAAGGAACATTTTCAAGGCTATAAAAAAAGACATACTGTCTTTTCGTTTCAGTTGGCTGGCTCCTCCTAAGGCAAACAAAACAATTTTGCTAAAACAAAGCCAAGATAGAAATTAAAGTTACAGAAGTTAGTTTTCTCTTTATTTTACGTAAAGCCACCCTATAAGTTGGACTGGATGTGAATATTTTTTTTTCCATTAAATAATAACCATCTAGACTACTACTAATTAAGGTGATTATTTATTTTTTTTGTTATTTGTTCATTGCTAGTACCTTATTTGAGGAATTGTTCATTTACTCTTCCAGTGGATATCATCTAAAGATGCCTGAGTTTCATACTGTGAGGGCTGCTGATTATTTGGAGGCCTAAACAAGGCAGCTGACTGTGCAGTTCCTCTGTCCCAGTTGCCACCAAATGACCCAAAAGGTCATTCTTCCTGAGTGCTGTGTAGTAGAAAGGACAGATGCATTTTGGGGTGGAGGAGAAGAGACAAGGCTAATGCAGGAGTTTGCATTACAGGAGCAGGTGTTAGGGTCTTCTGGTCACATGGTAGTTTTTAGCAGGGTCAGGATCAAAGACCACAGGCCAAATTCAGGGTTCTGTATGTTTTTTTCACACAAAGATGACTCACTTGTCCACTCTTGTCTAATCTGCCTGCCGAAAACAGTGAGATAATATGACAGTACTCCACAATTCTTTCACTTGGTTTCTGGTGGACTTGGGCTGACCTTGAAACTGAAAGGCCCTGCAGAGATCAGGCTGTCCCTATAGCTCATAGAGGGACAATCTCTTGTTTTAGATTTGTTTATTTAAAAGATTCTAGAGGTGGAATATTCTGTGGATGCTAATGACCTTACTTTGAAAGCAAATGTTTTGTTTTCATTTTTATCTTTCTTCTCCTGTATTGGTTTGAGTCTGGCTGTCCCACATCATCACTGTGGGACTTAGGTACTGATCTTGTGGTTACTAAAACCCCTGTTGCAAGTTGTTGCTGGACTTTTTTTCCAAGGCTTTCTCTCAGTCCATCTTTCTGGTCCCAATATGAGAATTCTGTCCATGACGTAATTCAAAAACTGAATTCCTCAAAGTTGTGTTAGTTCTGCAAGACTGTATGACATAAGAGGTTTCCTGTGGTGAGGCACGTGGATATTAATGAAGCCTGGTCTGCAATCTAGGGGCCTTAAGAGCTGTTGTTTTCAATTTTTTGAAGCTATTTTTGCAACTATTCTTTTGGATTTCATAAAAGACTTAAGGTAATAGGAAGTATTTTTAAATGAGTGTATAATTTTCTCCTTCTTCTAGGAACTATACATTGAGATTTATGCCAATTCCTATGTATGATGCTTCTCAAGCCCTAAAAACAAACCCTGAAAAGACAGAAGAGGCTCTGCAAAAGGTATTAAAGAATCAGTAGCTTGATTACAAGAAATACTTGAATTGGATTGGTAATAATTATGAACAGCACTTTGTTATATTATGGAACTTCCCCCCCCCCAAATTATCTCATATTCTTATGATCACTGCTGTCATAATGCATAACTGGGGGAGGAATAAAATAAGGAGAACTAAAGCTTGTCATGCAGTTTAAATGGAATAAAATAACATTCTGACAACATCAACATGCCAGAGCTCTAGAGTGGTTAACATCCTGATGGTCCTTGGAGAATGTGTGGAACTGAATGTCAGTTTGCACAACGTCCCTCCCCTTCATCCTCAACAGATAGAACCTGTTAACTGAAGAGAATGACATGGCCCATATTTAGAAAGAAGAACTTTGTTTCTCATAAAATGCTGTATCCTGTGGGTGGCCATTCCAACTGTTGGAAAGGACAGTCTCCAGCCAGAAGCAACATGCGTCTTACTTTGAGGGAGGGAAGATGGGAAAGGAATTTATGCTAGGAGGTTGGTCAAATATACATATCTGACAAGCTATAGCAGGAGTTATGAATATTTATGAACTTACACCTACACATTCTAGCTTTATGCCCCTTTAGGGGGTCTATTTTCAGAAAATGGTGGCCCTCTGATGTCAAAATATGAAGTGGAGGACATGAAAACCGTCTCTGTGCATGCTCTATAGACTGGTTCACATCACTCGAGGGTCGGTGGTTCATTATCGGGAAAGAATGTTGGTCTGGATCCTGAGATTGATTTCTGTTTAGCCTTTAGGGAAAAAGACTGATGGCTCCTGCAAAAGAGAGCACATAATGAAGCATGTCTGACCTCCCAGCCTGTCATTGCTGGGAACTGTTTTAAGGTTTCCCCCCCCTTGGCTGAGAGGGAGTTTGTTCAGCTAGTGGAGCAGAGGGAGCAGTTAGGATTTTATTTTAGTTCACAAACCTTACTATTTTCCTCATCAAGAAATTTAAGGTATTGGCACCGTCAGGTGATTCATATCTGTAATCCAAGCCCTATGGGAGCCTGAGATAGGAGGATTGCTTTAGGCCAGGAGTTCAAGACCAGCCTGAGTTATTGGGAGGACCCGTCTCTGCAAAAAATATTAAAAATTACCTAAGCATGGTGGTGCGCGCTCATAGTACCGGCTATTCAGGAGGCTGAGGCAGATGGATCCCTTGAGCCTAGGGGTCTGAGGTTGCTGTGAGCTGTGTTGATGCCATGACATTTTGAGCCTGCACTACAAAGTAAGACTCTATCTCCAAAAGAAAGAAAAAACTTGAGGTATTATTGAGATCTCCCTTCACCATCTTCATGTATAAATATCTCTAAATCCACAGCCGTTCTCTCCTCCTTTTTGATAACCTTTGCCCAGTGCTGGAAACCTGCCCTTGCTCTCTCACATCTTCATCCTTCCCTTTCTATGGCCACTTCTCTCTCCATTTCAGATATACTCAAATTTTCCCATCTGAAGAAACCTATTCCACCTACACTGTGATATAACGGGGGAATCTTTGAAGTCTTTCCTGCCTTTTTTCTCTCTCCCTGGTGGTCCCACCCTTCATCCAGTCTTCCAAGACTGCCTTCCTTTCCCGCTCTCCCATAGCCAGTCAGTCACCAAGTCCACAGACTCTCCTCTGTGATATTCAGACTACAGATACTTTCCTTCAATCCTTATCAGCTCTTACTTGGATTATTGTCATATTTGCCTCCTGTTAGTTTTCCATATCTGGGCTATTTTCAAAAAATAGCCATCATATTTCATGATCAATCTGAGCAGACTAAAATCTTCACTCTGTCTTTCCTTAGTGGCTTTCAAAATAAATAAAGCTTGGTCTTCTTTTTTTTTGAGACAGAGCCTCAAGCTGTCACCCTGGGTAGAGTGCTGTGGCATCACAGCTCACAGCAACCTCTAATTCCTGGGCTCAAGTGAGTCTCTTGCCTCTGCCTCCCAAGTAGCTGGGACTCCAGGCGCCCCCCACAACACCTGGCCATTTTTTGGTTGCAGCCGTCATTGTTGTTTGGCGGTCCTGGGCTGGATTCGAACCCGCCAGCTCAGGTGTACGTGGCTGGTGCCTTAGCCTATTGAGCCACAGGCGCTGAGCCAAGTTTGGTCTTCTTAATGGTGCAGAACATTCTATTCAGAATCTACCTCTTGTCCACCTCCCACTTCATCTCTTATCAATCTTAACATTTTGTTTTGCTTTTCCTTCAGGGAACTCATTAGCAATGTAAATTCCTGAGCCTGTAGATCTAGGGTAGGACTTAGTAGTTTGTGTTTCTCTTGGTGATATTAAATTTGGAGAATCCCTGCCATACCTTAGACATCTTTCTGCTTTCTCCACCAGTGTGAATGGTTGTTGATGAGATTGAAACAAAGTGTCAGCTCACCTTTCTTCCCCCAGGTGGGCAGTCTTCTTAGGATTTCCTATTCTGTCTATCATAGGCTTTACAACATTGTTTGAAGTTATTTGGTTCCATATTTTCTTCTAATGAGCCCTGAGCACCTTGAAGGTAGAGCCCATGTAGTTTTTCATCTTTTTTGTTCCCAACAGCTAGCACAGTGCCTGGCATGCCTGTTTGGATGCTTCTTAGGCCTTTTTTGAATAAATTGGAATAAGACTGGGGGTGAAGGAAGAGAAAGCTGTGGTATGGTAAAGGAAATTATCCAAGATTTGGATTCACAAAATTTGACTTAAAGGCAAACTTTTCCTATAACTTTCAATAAGTTATTTGATTTTTTCTAAACTTTCTCCCCCATCTATATAAGGAAAAATAAAGCTGTATAATAACTATGTTTAGTTGACATTTAATATATAGTTATTACTAGATAAATACTTTAACAAATTAATACATGTAGTCTTTTAAAAAGAAGTCCTTGTAATACATTCTGTTATCGTAGATAAGGAAAAGGAAGGGCATGGAGAATAAGTAGTTTGCCTGAAGTGACCATGAGGATCCCACTAGGTAATATATATGCTAAGCAGTTTGTAAAGAGTAACTTACAAATGTTAGATATCTTCACGTTTTCCAAAAGGATGTATTAGTCAGCTTTGAACAAAAGGCATATTCTAGAGAAACCAGTCATCACTTCCATCTTTACAACAAGAAAAAGCTGAACAAACAAAATGAACAACTTTTATTTGATTTCTCAGAGAGCTGAGGCCACAGGGCAATGAATGAATCAGAGCCAAGATTGGCTTACCAGAAAGGGAAGCTAGTACAGTCAGTAACTCAAAGGAACACTTAAACTGTAATTGATGAATTGCTGGAGGCTTAGAGTAGCTTGAAAATTCTTAGGGGTCTACTTTTAGGAAAACCCCAATTTTTTCATGGGTTTTCTTCCAGAAGCTCCATTAGACTGTCTCAGTAAAGAATAGAAAAAACTTTCTTATGTTTCTGGCAGGGGATGGGGCAGTAACCATTTTGAAATAGACCCTGAGTATTCTGTTCTCTATAAAAAGGCCTAGTAGCCAGTCACAGTACTTTACCAGAGCCTTATCTAAACTGGGGAAAGGACATTTAGATAACCCAGGCCTCCATAGCCCTTCAGTCTCACATAAAGGGAAAGGGGGAAAAAAGACTGAGAAACATTTCTGTAGGCCACATATTAGAAATCCAGGAACATTTCAAAAATAAATTTTATCATAAAATTATAGAATCCTTCCCCTCCCTAACATCTTATCACCACATCAAATAAAATAACAATGCATTACAACTGAGCATGCTACAAGATACAGACTCTAATTAAGAAAGAGTTTCTAGGGAAACCTCAAAATAACAGAGAAGACAAAGGACAAGATGATACAAGTGAAGTCTGTGACACTTATGGGCACAGCAAATATCAAACACAGCCCAGCTCCCAGCCAACTTAACATAAAACTCTCACTAAAAGCCTGTTACCAAAGTTCCTATTATCAGATATATTATGTCCAGCTTTCAGACAAAAATTATAAGCCATGCTAAAAGCCAAAAAACACAATGTAAAAGAGATAAAACAAGCATCAGAACCAGCCTCATATATGACATAGATTTTGGAATTATCAAACAAGGGATTTAAAATACATGCATAACGATAATTAACATACTAAGGACTCAAGTGGAAAAAGCAAACATCATTAAGAGGAATGTAAGCATAGAGATGAAAACTTTTAAGGATAAAATAAAGGAAATGCTAGAAATCAAAACCTGTAACTGAAATGAAGATTGTCTTTGATGAGCCCGTCAGTAGGCTAGACACAGTCCAGGGAAGAAATCATCGAGCTCAAAGATTCTTTTTAGAAACTTCCCAAAATAAATTGCAAAGAGAAAAAAGAACAGGCCATTTTCTGGAGGACAATTATAAAGAAATGTTACATGAAAGTACTGCAACAGCAGAAGGAAAATAGGGAAAAGAAGAAAAGAAACATCTGAAGTAATGATGGCTGAGAACTTTCTGAGATTAATGACCAGCACTAAATCACAAATCCAAAAAGCTCAGAGAACACTGGCTGGAAAAATACTAAAAACTGTACACATATGCCTATCATATCCAAACTGGAAAACAAAAGACAAAGAGAAAATCTCTTTAGAAATCTTTAAAGAGGAAAAAAACCCTTTCATATTGAGTAACCAGGATAAGAATTACCTCAGACTTTTTTTCAGAAACCAGGTCATCAGTAGGAAGAGAGTAGCATGAAATATTTAGTGTTGATATAGACCCCCCAGCAACCTAGACTTCTATATCCAGCAAAATTATCCTTCAAAAATGAAGGAGAGGCCAGGCACAGTGGCTCACTCCTATAATCCTAGTACTGTGGGAAGCTGTGGCAGGTGGGTTTCTTGCTGGTTCAAGACCAGCCTGAGCAAGAGTGAGACCCCATCTCTACTAAAAATAGAAAAACTGAGGCAAGAGGATTTCTTGAGCCCAAGAGTTTGAGGTTGCTGTGAGCTATGGTGTCACAGCACTCTACCCAGGCTGACAGAGTGAGACTCTGTCTCAAAGAAAGAGAAAGACTTTCTAAGATGAGCAAAAATTGAGGGAATATGTCAACAGTACATCTGACTTGTACTGAAATGCCAGAAATGTTGAAAGAATTCTTCAGAGAGAAGAAAAATCACATAGGTTAGAAAATTGAATCTGCCTTAGAAGGAAAGAGGACCAGAGAGGGAATAAAGGAAAGTGAATGAAATTCTATTTCTTTTTTTTTTATTTTTACATATACATGTGTTAATTAGGTTTCCACTTTTTGCCTTCACAGAGTTAAAAAGGCTTAAAATTTAATAACAAAAACAATGTTGAAGATAAGGACTAGAAACAAAAACTTCATAAAGAATGAACAAAGATAAATACATTCAGAAAAGAAAACAGAAGATTAGTGCATTGAAATATTAAGCAATATTAATAATAGTAATGCCAAGATAGTAACGTTCACATTGACAAAGAAGAGTATGTCTGTTATAGAATGCTTTGACTCTGAGACTCAGTATGAAGTCATCAGTTAACGTCTTATTTTTTTTTCAAAGTCTAAAAAAAAAAACTAATATTATATAAATAAAATAAAAGAGAGTTTCAAAAAACAGATCATGCCAAATCTTATAGACAATAGAAAAATAAAAAATATTTCAAAATCATTTTACTTGATCCGGATATACCTGATATTGAAATTGGAGAAAATATATTGTTATAAAGGGAAATTACAAACATATTTCACTTATAAATGAGGATGGAATATCCTAAACAACATATTGACAAGTTGAATTAAAAATTAATGTTTAAGTAATGTACTTTGGTCAGAATTGAATCCAATTTATGTGAGAATTAGTCACTATTTTCTTTCCTTTTTTTTTTGTTTTCTTTCCCTCACCCCCTCCCTCCTTCTCTCTCTGTCTGCTCTCTCCTTCCCCCATGCCCCACTGTGTCATTAATTGTCATTTATTGTCCTCATATCAAAGTTGAATACATAGGATTCATGCTTCTCCATTCTAAAATTCTATTTTCTTTATTATGAATTAGTCTAATGGATGACTTTTTTCCAAAGTACTAATAATCACAATGTATTTAAGTG
>CAUYON010091256.1:0-31507 GCA_963573935.1 Arctocebus calabarensis
AAGGCTACAACCCAACTATTGCACAAGAAGATGGGGAAAGGGGAGAGGGAGGGAAAGAGAGGGAGAGGGTGGGGGAAGAGAGAATAAAGGGTGAGATCACACTTGAGGTGCATCTTTGAAGGGTCAGGAGAAACCTATAAATGCAGAACACAAGTGTCTTCACACAGTAAATGAGAAAATCTCATGAACGTTATCTCGAACAGGTGGATGAAAATATTTCAGATTGTATGTGAGGCCCGCACACTGTACCCCATGATTGAACTAATGTACACAGCTATGATTCAAAAAAAAGGGGGGGGGAAGGAGAAATAAAGACTCTCTCACACAAATATTGAAGGAGTTTTTTGCCAATAGACCTATATCACAAGAGATGTTATAAGAAGCTCTTTATAGAGGAAGAAAATAATAAGGATCAGAAACTAGATCTGTATAAAGAAAATAAAAAGCATTAGAGAAAGAATAGATGAATGTAAAGTAAAGAAGGTTCAGGGGAAGATGGCTGACTGGAGCTAGCTTTCAACAGAAGCTCTGGTACAAAGGGAAAGATAATGGCCAGAAAGAACCCAATAAAACTGAAGGTCGGGAACTGAGCTGAGAGAGAAGACCTGCATGTCATCCCTGCCGAGGCAAGCTTCAACTCCAAGGAAGCAAATTTCACTTACAAAATCCATCCCAAAGAGGATGAGAGTCTGTCCTCTCCCCCAAGAGAGTGGCTTGCTGTGAGATCTCTACAAAAAAGCAGTGAACAGAAGACTTCTTGTCTTACTCCACAGGAGAGAGTCACTGAAGACTGGGACTCCTTCTCCAGAGAGACCACGATGTGAGCCAGGGGATTCTATTGCCTGGCATAAAAGTTGAACAAATATTTTCCCTGCAATTCTGAATATCCAGTCCACCATTTCCCCCTTGCCTGGTGGTCTGGAAGCCCATGCCTTACAGAGAGCAGAGTGTTCATGGTTCCCTGCTAGGCCTGGGCATTGCATGGGCTGCAGCAGCACAGCTGCACTGAAACCGTGACTTGAGTAGATATGGAGGGAAGTTCAGGGGAAGGATGGCTGGCCCAGCACTGTGAAAGTTTGTATCAGCAATGGGCAGAGGTGCAGGAAGCTGTGCAGTGGGTTGAGGCTCGGGAACCTGAAAAGAGGCACAGGAAGACCATGGAAGCACCTACCATGCAGCCACAGCGATAGTAGAGCAATCCCTCTGGGGTCAAATTTTGGAGAGACGTCTTCCCAATTCTGTGCACTGCCAGAGGGAGCCAGACCTCAACCTACAGGGATATCAAAGGTGTAGTGTGGCTGGGGAAGAGGTGCAGTCTCTGAGGGAGAAAAACATTCACTGCATCATTAACCCATGGCTTGGAACAAACTCAGGTGGAATACTCTCCAGTTTCCATTGAACACTGGGGGGAGTCAGGCTTCAGCTCCACCTGGTGGCTAATGGCAGAGTGTGGTTTTCTGGCCAAGGAGGCAGTGACAACCCTTTGACTCTGGCAGGCGCATATCCCTGGCACATTTGCTCATTGTGGGGAACTGGGCCACAGCCCTGCAGGGTTACCAGTGATTGGGCATGGAAGAGGTGAAAGGTGGGGAAGGAGACACCAGCACCCCTGGACTAACTGATTTTCTGTGTAGCCCATTCTGACTCCATGGAGCACTGGAGTGAGTCCCACTTGATCTGCCACTGGACACCTGCTGTCCAGTCGCTGGAGACCTTCTGAGCTGTCCCACTTGATCAGTGATTGTGCTGACTGGGAAGGTTGTTTGGAACTCTTGACGTGGGCTGGCCACCTGGGTACCCTCCAAGGCTGAGCTCTGTTTGTGTTGTAGTGGGAAGGTGTTATTCTCCTCTTCCAATTGTTGCCTATGAGGGGCAGGGAGTCTTACTTGCTTGTATTTCTCCCTAGCCAAGATTCCAGCCAAAGTGACTGATTCACTTGGATTGGATAGAGGCTGGCTGAATACAATACAGAGCCACCTAGCCCCATAATGCCAAGCAGGTCTCCAGAGTCTCAGGCTGCAGTACTGAACAGGACATTTGTAAAGCTGTAGGGGAAAGGCCTCATTCACCAGTCCCAGTTCTTTGCTAAAGGTCTGGTTAACTACAACTCCAGGAACCCTCAATCCAATTTCACCATTCCAGTTTCTCTAACCAAACTATGGAAAATAATCATGTGGTAAAATCAGTAGAAAAACTCTGGAAATCTGAATAATCACAGTATATCAAGTCCCCCAAGGAATGACCAAGCAGACACAACAGAAGATGCCATTCAAAACCAAACAGCTGAAAAGTCACAAAGAATTCAGAATATGGATGGCAAATAAGATTAATAGAATGGAAGCAAAGTTTGAATTAGAAATTCAAGGAGTAGTTCAAAAGTTGTCTTAAGAAATCAATGAATTCACAAAGTCTTTAAGGATTTAGACACAAGGAGGCAAGAAATTGCAGCTCTCAAAGAACTGAGAAATACAGTAGAATCCCTCAGTAACAGAATGGAGCCAGCAGAAGAAAGGATCTCTGACATTGAACACAAAGCTTTTAAACACTCCCAAATGCTCAAAGAGGCAGAGAAGTGGAGAGCAAAAATGGATCATTCCCTGAGAGATATGTGGGACCACTCCAAAAGAGGAAACATTCACATTATAGGAATTCCTGAAGGAGAAGAGGATGGTCCTAAAGGTACAGATGCTCTACTCCAAGATATAATGCAGGAGAATTTCTCAATCATGCCAAGAGATACAAAAATTCATATAGCAGGCAGTTTCAGAACCCCAGAAAGACTCAATCCAAATAAAGCATCTTCTAGACCAGTGGTTCTCATCCTGTGAGTGCAACCCACAGGAACTGTATTAAAGGGCTGTGGCATTACAAAGGTTGAGAACCAGGGGGAGGGAAAAGATGGCTGACTGGAGTCAGCCTCCAACAGAAGCTCCCTTCCAGAGGGAAGGATATTGTACCCAGAAAGTACCCAATTAAGGTGAAGACTTGGAGGCAAGCTGAGAGAGAAGAGTGATAACTGCTGGTCACTGCCAAGGCAAGCTACAACTCCAATAAAGCAAACTTCAGCTACAAAATTCGTCCCAAAGGAAAAGTGTCCATCCCCTTCCCCAAGAAAGAAGTAGGTTTTGTTTGTTTGTTTGTTTCTTTTTCTCTTCATTTGCTCCTGTAGGTTTACTACAGGGGAGTGGTGAACTGAGGACCTCTTGTCTCACACCACCGGTGAGAGCTGTAGGATGTGGGGTCTACTTCCTCAGAGGGACCATGTTGTGACTCTGAACACTCTCTTGCCGGGTACAAAAATTGAACTAACATTTTCCTTGCCATTCTGAACTTCCAGTTCACTCTTCCCCCCTTGCCTGATGAACCAGAACCCTAACCTCTGCAGAGACCATAGGAGGCTCATGAGCAGCACACCCTGCCCCTGCTAGACCAAGTGCTCAGCCCTCCACAAGGCCAGAGTCTGCTAGAGGCACGAGTCCCACGCCCTACATTCCATGCCTGACCTGCCTCCGCACTGCACCTCTGCCTGTCCAGAGTCATGAGCTGAGTGCTCTCCTTGCTGAAGTCACTGGGCACCAGGCACTGCCAGAATTATGTGCAGCATCCTCCATCTTGCTGTTGGATCTGTGTGCTCCCACACTCCCAGAGCTGCTCCTACAGCCAGAATTCCCTAGCTGTGGCAGTTGCTGGGGAGCTTCATGGGGTCATTTTCCCACACAGATCCAGCAACACTAGAGTGATCCTGCCATGGTCTACTCTTGAAGAGACACCTCCCCAATACTGAGGACTGCCAGAGGAAACCAGAACTCACTCTATAGGGATATCAGTGCTGCAGAGCGGCAGGGACAAAGGAGCAGTGGCTGAGGGAGAAAAGCATTTGCTGACTTGCTACCCTCAGGATTAGAATGAGTCCAAATGGAACACTTGCCAGTGGCTATTGAGTACACGAGGCAGGTAGGCCTCAGCTCCCCCAGTCAGCTGGTAGCAAAGGGTAGTGGCCAGGCTGTGGGGGCATTGACCTTCCTTTGACTCTGATGGGAGCTAAGCCCCAGCATATCTGCTAATTGAAGGAGGAGCAGGACCTCAGTCCTGTGGGGTCACCAGTGACTGTGCATGAAAAAGGAGCAATTTGGAGAAAGAGACTGAGACCCTTGGGCCAACTCTGCTACTGGGCCTTTCTGACTCCACTGAGCACTGGAGAAAGCCAAATTTGAGCAGCCAGTAGACCTCAGCCATCAGGCTGCTGGAGACCTTTAGAACTCTGCCACTTAAGAGTTTGTTCTGGGGGCTTGGCCCCTGTGGCTCAATGGGCTAAGGCGCCAGCCACATACACCTGAGCTGGCAGGTTCGAATCCAGCCTGGGCCCACCAAACAATAATGACGTTTGCAACCAAAAAAAAAAAAAAAGAGTTTGTTCTGGCTTGGCTAATTGATTTGGAACTCCTAACCTGAGCCAGTCACCCAAGGAACCTCTCGGGTGTTCCCCTGGTTGTGTGGTAACAGGAAAGGTTGATTTTCCTCTTCCAGTTGTTGTCCATGAGGGAGTGGGGTGTCTTATTTGCTTGTATTTCTCCACAGCTAAGACTTCACAAGATTTACTGATCTACTAGGATTGGACAAGAACAAGCTGAATACAAGACAGAGCCACCTAACCCCACCACACCAAGCAGGTTTCCTCATCCTCAGACTGTAATACTGTACAGGTCCTTTGCAAAGTTATAGGAGAAAAAGCTGCAGTCATCTTTCCCATATCCTTGACAAAGGGCTGGTTAACCACAACTCTAGGACCTTCCAATCCAATTTCACATTACCTGCCCATCTAGCCAACAGTGAAAAACAATCATGAGGTGCTATCAGCAGAAAACTCTGGCAACATGAATAATCAGAATAGATCAACTCCCCCAAGGAACGATAAGGCAGACACAGCACAAGATCAAATTCATAAACAAATAGCTGAGATATCAGAAATTATGTTCAGAATTTGGATAGCAAATAAGATCAACAGAATGGAGGTAAAGCTAGAATTAGAATTTCAAGGAGTAATTTAAAAAATATCTCAAGAATTCAATGAATTCAAAGATGAAATCACCAAAATTTTGACATTGAGGTAAGAATTTGCAGCCCTCAAAGATTTGAGAAATACTGTAGAATCCCTCAGTAGCAGAATGGAGCAGGCAGAGGAAAGGATCTCTGACACTGAAGACAAAACCTTTGAATGCTCCCAAATGTTCAAAGTGGGAAAAAAAGTGGAGAACAAAACCAGATCATTCTCTCAGAGAGCTCCTGGATAATTCAAAGAATGGTAATATTTGCCTTTTAGGAATACCTGAAGGTGATGAGGTTGCTGCAAAGGATATAGAGGCTTTACTACATGAGATAATCAAAGAGAATCTTCCTGACATGCCAAGAGATTCTGAAATTCAGATAGCAGACAGTTTCAGAACACCTGCATGACTCAACTAAAATAAAAATTCTCATAGACACATTATAATTAGCTTCGCCAAATTTAATATGAAGGAGAAAATTCTACAAGCTGTAACACGTAAAAAAACCATAACCTACACGGGGAAGAATGATATAATGACTGTAGATCTCTCTGCTGAAACCTTTCAAGCTAGAAGAAGGTGGTCATCAACCTTTAATCTCATTAAACAAAATAACTTTCAAGCCAAGATACTATTTCCAGTTAAACTCAGATTCATCTATGATGCAGAAATCAAATACTTTAATGACATTCACGTGCTGAAGAAATTTGCCCATAAGTAGACAAGCTCTCTAGGATATTCTCAGACCTATCCTCCATAATGAACAGCACAATCCTCCACCACCAAAGTAAACTTACGAAGTTTTTAATCCAAATCCAAATTCCACAGTGGTGAAAGTATTAAAAATGTCCACTGGACTTGTGAAAAACTCAATACCCAAAATGCTATCTGGCTTATCAATACTCTCAATTAATGTGAATGACTTAAATTTCCCTCTAGAGTCACAGGTTGGCTGACTGGCTACAAAACTCAGGCCAGATATCTGCTCAATTCAAGAACCTCACCTTACCTTAAAAGATAGACATAGATTCAGGGTGAAGGGATGGTCATCTATAATTCAGGCAAATGGAAAACAGAAAAAAGCAGGTGTTGCAATTTTATTCACAGATCAATAGGCTTTAAACCACCAAAAGTAAGGAAAAATAATGATGGTGACTTCATATTTCTTAAGGGCAATACTCAACACGATGAGACTTCAATTATTAACATTTATGCACCCAACCAGAATGCGCCTCAATTTATAACAGAGACTCTAACAGACATGAGTAACTTGATTTCCTTTAGTGTCATATTTGTTGGAGATTTCAACACTCCTTTGGCAGTGTTGGATAGATCCTCCATAAAGAAGCTTAGCAAAGAAATTTTAGACTTAACCATTCAACATTTGCATCTAACAGACATCTATAGGACATTTCATCTTAACGAAACTGAATACACATTCTTCTCATCAGCCCATGGATCATCCTCCAAAATTGATCACAACTTAGGTCACAAGTCTAACCTCAGCAAATTTAAAAGGATAGAAATCATTCCTTGTATTTTCTTGAACCCTCATGGAATAAAAGTTGAACTCAGTAACAAAAGGAATCTGCATAAGCATACAAAAACACAGAAACAAAATAAACTCATGCTGAATGATAGCTGGGTCATAGGTGAGATTAAGAGGAAAATTTCCAAATTTTTGGAACAAAAGGATAATGGAGACACGAACTATCAGAACCTCTGGGATACCACAAAGGTCATCCTAAGAGGGAAATTTGGAGCATCGCAAGCCTTCCTCAAAATAATGGAAAGAGAGGAAGTCAACAACTTAATGAGACATCTTAAGCAACTGGAAAAGGAAGAACATTCCAACCCTAAAGTCAGCAGAAGAAAAGAAATAACTAAAATTAGGGCAAAAGTAAATGGATTGAAAACAAAAGAATCATACAACAGACCATCCAATCATCACTTCTCGGCCTTTTGGCTAAGATCAAGTGCAACAGGTCAACCAATCAAAGAGTTGGTTGTTTGAAAAGGTCAATAAAATAGTTAAACCTTTGGCTAACCTAACCAGAAGCAGAGAAGTAAAATCCCTGATTGTATCAGTCAGAAATGATAAAGGCCAAAGAAGAACAGACTCCTCAGAAATTCAACAAATCCTTAATGGATATTACATAAAACTCTATTCTCAGAAGTATGAAAATCTGAAGGAAATACATCAATACTTGGAAACATGCCATCCTCCTAGTCTTAGACAGAAAGAAGTGGAAATGCTGAACAAGCCTATAACAAATTCTGAAATAGCATCAACTATAAGAAATCTCCCCAAAAAGAAAAGCCCAGGACTAGATAGCTTCACATCAGAATTCTATCAAACCTTAAAGAGGAACTACTACCTATATTACTTAACCTTTTCCAAAACATAGAAAAAAGAGGAATACTTCCAAACACATTCAATGAAGCAAATATCACCTTGATACCCAAACCAGGAAAAGACTCAACAAGAAAAGAAAATTGTGGACCAATATCTCTAATGAATATTGATGCAAAAATATTCAATAAGATCCTAGCAAACAGAATCCGTCAACACATCATACAAATTATACATCACGACCAGGTGGGTTTCATCTCAGTCCCAAGGATGGTTCAATAAAATCTATAAATAGAATATATCACATAAACAAATTAAAATGCAAAGACGATATGATTCCCTCAATTGATGTAGTAAAAGCTTTTGATATTATCCAGCATCCTTTCTTGATCAGAACGCTTAAGAAAATAGATAGAGAAGGAGCATTTCTTAAACTGATAGAGGCCATCTACAGCAAAACCACAGCCAATATTTTCTGAATGAAGTGAAATTGAAATCATTTCCACTCAGATGAGGAACCAGGGAAGGATGCCTACTATCTCCACTGCTTTTTAACATTGTACTTGAAGTCTTAGCCACCACAATCAGGCAAAAGAAGGCAATCAAGGGGATCCCAATAAGACCTGAGGAGATCAAACTGTCACTCTTCCCAGACAATATGATTATACATCTGGTAAACCCCAAGGAATCAACTATAAAACTCCTAGAAGTGATCAGGGAATACAGCAACATCTCAGGATAAAATTAACACTCACAAATCTGTAGCCTTTGTATATACCAACAATAGCCAAGGGGGAAAAAAATCAAGGACTCTATTCCCTTTACAACAGTGCCAAAGAAGATGAAATATCAGGAAGTGTATGTAACTAAGGACATGAAAGATCTCTATAAAGAGAATTATAAAACTCTGAGTAAAGAAATAGCAGAAGATGTTAACAAATGGGAAAATATATCATGCTCATGGCTGGGAAGAATCAACATTGTTAAAATGTCTACACTACCTAAAGCAATCTACAGATTTAATGCGATTCCTATTGAAGCACCTCTGTCATACTTTAAAGACCTGAAATATCAGTACTTTATTTTATATGCAAATAGAAAAAACCTCAAATAGGCAAAACATTACTCAGAAATAAAAACAAATCAGAAGGAATCATGCTACCAGACTTCAGTCTATACTATAAATCTGTAATGATCAAAACAGAATGGTACTGGCACAAAAATAGAGAGGTAGATGTAGGGAACAGAATTGAAGACCAAGAGGTGAACACTTTCACTTATCATCATTTGATTTTTGATCAGCCTATTAAAAATATAAATCCAGGTAACTTTCTCTATTCAAGAAATGGTGCTATTTGATCTTTGACAAGCCAATTAAAAACATTCAGTGGGGAAGATTCCCTATTTAACAAATGGTGCTGGGTGAACTGGTTGGCGACCTGCATAAGACTGAAACTGGATCCACACCTTTCACCATTAACTAAGATAGACTCTCACTGGATTAAAGACTTAAACTTAAGACATGAAACTATAAAAATACTAGAACAAAGTGCAGGGAAAACTATTGAAGGAATCAGCTTGGGTGAATATTTTATGAGGAGGACTCCCCAGGCAATTGAAGCAGTATCAAAGATACACTACTGAGACCTGATCAAATTAAAAAGCTTCTGTACAGCCAAGAACATAGTAAGTATAGAAAGCAGACAGCCCTCAGAATGGGAGAAAATATTTTCAGGTTATGCCTCTGACAAAGGTTTAACAACTAGAATCCACAAAGAACTCACAAGTATTAGCAAGAAAAGAACAAGTGATCCCATCTCAGGATGGGCAAAAGACTTGAAGAGAGACTTCTCTAAAGAAGGCAGGCGCACAGCCTACAGACACATGAAAAAATGCTCACCATCCTTAATCATCAGAGAAGTACAAATCAAAACTACTTTGAGATATCACCTAACTCCAGTGAGATTAGCCCACTTAACAAAATCCCAAAACCAGAGATGTTGGCGAGGATGTGGAGAAAAGGGAACACTTCTACACTGCTGGTGGGAATGCACACTAATATGTTCCTTTTGGAAGGATGTTTGGAGAATACTTAGAGATCTAAAAGTTGACCTGCCATTTGATCCGATAATTCTTTTACTAGCTATATACCCAGAAAACCAAAAATCACATTATAACAAAGACATCTGTACCACAATGTTTGTTGCAGCCCAATTCATAATTGCTGAGTCATGGAAGAAACCCAAGTGCCCATCGATCCATGAATGGATTAATAAATTGTGGTAGATGTATACCATGGAATATTATGCAGCCTTAAAGAAAGATGGAGACTTTACCTCTTTCCTGTTTACACAGATGGAGCTAGAACATATTCTTCTTAGCAAAGTATCTTAAAAATGGAAGAAAATGTATCCAATGTACTCGGCCCTACTATGAAGATAATTTATAGGTTTAATATGAAGGCTATAACCCAATTATAGCACAAGAATATGGGGAAATGGCCAAGGGGTGGGAGGGAAAGGTTGGGGTGGAGGAAGGGTAATTGGTGGGGCCACACCTATGGTGCATCTTAGAAGGGTACAGGCAAAACTTACTAAATGCAGAATCGAAATGTCTTTATACAATAACTAAGAAAATGCCATGAAGGCTATGTTAAACAGTTTGATGAAAACATTTCAGATTGTATATGAAACCAGCACATTGTACCCCTTGATTGCATTAATGTATGCAGCTATGATTTAATAAAATAAATAAATAAATAAATTGCTGGGGGAAAAAAAGAAGAATAATTTTAGATGTTAAGCATAGAACAGAACATGAAAACAAGAAAAGAGAATCTCCCAATGCTAGAATACAGAAGGAATATAATAATGAATAAATAAATAGGAGAGATTAACATCTAGGCTTTTTTAGCCTTTCAAGGTCAGAATCTGGCCCAAGAAAATGTGTTCACAGCAGGCTTAAGAACTGGGCTTCCTGTGCAAAATTAGAACCCCAGAAGACACTGTGCTGTCACGGAAAGAACCAGAACATTTCTGCTTGCATAGCCAAAGTAGCTGCTGGAAATGAGCCAACAACCCCAGCCTGTGGGCAAAAAGGAATCTTCTAGAGAGATGAGAATCCCAAAACTGAACTGCATATAAAAGTAGGAATAGAATTTTCATGACCAATGTACTCTGAGAATTCCAGAGTGAAAAATACACAAAAATTAATTCAGCATCAGTGAGTCTTGAAGGTACTGACAGACACACCAATGGAAACCACCCTAGGGTGGTGAGTGGTTATCTGCATCTCCAGAAAAGAAAATTCCCTCTGAAGTACTCACAAGTAAAATAAAACAAGGTAAAACAAAATAGGAGACTTAGCATCATGAAAAGTTCACAGGACATAAGGAACTAGCAAAAATAGAACAATATGTAAGGGAGTTTGCAATAAGTACATTTATAGTATTTAAAATATAAAGGCAGAAATTGTATCTGTAAAATAAAAACAGGAAAATATGAAACAAGCTTTAAAAGGCCAAGTAAAAATAGTGATTAAATTCTTCAAAATTTTAGTAAATAGATTATCCACAGTGTAAGTCAAAATGCTGGAAGATCAATTAAACAATAGAACAGAACATCTTTGTAGCACAGTGAAGTAAGGTAAAACAATGGAAGATATTAAAAAAGAAGGTAGGAATCATAGATGTTCACAGAAATTCCAAAGACACAAAGAGTGCATAAATAATATTCTAAGATATAATGGTAGAGACTTTCCTGACTTCCAGAAATCAGAAATTATAAGTCCTTAGATTGAGAATATTTACTAAGAACCAAGTAGAATAAATAGGTATGAGGAGAAAAGGTTTAAATGAAGCAAAAAAATTACATTAAAAATTATAGGTGGTGCCTGTGGCTCAAGGCATAGAGCGCCGGCCCCATATGCTAGAAATTGCGGGTTCAAACCCAGCCCGGGCCAAAAAAAATGGTAAAAAAAAAAAAAGATTAATGAGTAATGTAGTTGAGTAAGTCATTGGGGTCAGATTAAAGAGGCTGTGGAAAACAACATTAGGAATTTTGACTAGATCTTATAGGAAATGATCTTATATCAAATCTGTGCTGATAGTAAAAAGTTGTAAAAAAAAAAATCAAAATTAACATAGAGGAAATTTTAAGGAGCCATTTAGTCTATATTCATTGACCAAAGGTTTTCAAATAAATCATACAGATACAAATCTATTATTTTAACACTTTCCAGAAGGGATGACATTCATTCATGTTCTCATTAAACAACAATGTTCAATGTCAAGTTCAGTGCCAAGATCTGAGGACACAGAGTTGATGGGCTTCCTGAAGATGCTCACTCCTCATCCAGTAGGGAGACAAACCAAAGCATCCATTAAGATATAATTATGTGGCATAAAAGTTGTTGGAAAGGTGTACACTCCTTGCCTTGGGAGCCTCAGAGGGGGACTTCTAACCAAACCAGTGGAGGTTGGGAGTCTTTTACAAAGACTTCTCCCAATGTCAACATTGCAGCAGAGATTGTGAATTAGCTAAACAGAAGGTATCTTTAGGGGGCTGTAAGTGACTGTCAATTGTTATGATTGAGACACACAGAATAGATGAGACATCTTAAAAATGGGGTCGAGAGAGGTAAGTAGAAGCCAGACCATGAAGTGCTTCCTAAGTGCCCTTCTCTAAAGTTTAACTGTATACACTCAGTGATAGGAAGTCAATAAATGTCCTGTACAGATGCCAAGACCAGAATTAGATTTGTGATTGACAATGATCACTTTAGGAGCAAGGTACAGGGTGAATTACAAAGGAGTAAGGGCCATGGGAAGAATAATAAAATGATCCCAACAAGAAATGATAGAAGCTTCAGTTGAAGGGTTTTTAACATTGACAATGGAGAGGAAAATGTTTTTGTTTTGTTCGCAGTGTGGAACTTTTTCTCCAATGAAATTTTATGTGAAACCCTAAATATAAAACAAACAATTGCAGAGTTGGTGGAGGGGGAGGATGTGATTCACTCTGCCCCACCTTCCCCTCACATCCTGCTGTGGCTCTTGAAGCCCCTTTGAGAAACACAGTTGGAAAGCCACCGAGGTCTAGAGATGACTTTTTAAAGATGAAAAATCAACGTTTTCATCCATTTTGTTTAATAAAATCTCTTCTGGTATCTAACGAACTGTAGCACCAAACTGTTCTTCACTATCTAAAGTAAATCTCTGCAAGAGTTCATAAGAAACCTTGTTTTATTTCTCTAGATGTCCAGTAAATATCATACTCAATAAATCTCTCCAGTAAATATCATACTCGATAAATCTCTCGGTGTGTCACTAGCTTCTGCAGCTATAAATCAAAAACCAGTTAATTATGGTCTTGTGTAAGCAGACATTCTGACCCTCTATTTCCTGACTCCATCTGGATATGATGACTTTGGATATAGATTGTACATGCATAAAACACAATGCAAGTTTTTAAACTGTCATCTAATCTCATTCTATATTCTCTCCTTTGCGAGAATTACCAACCTACATGTTTTCATCTTCTACTAATAACAGTGTGATGATGTCCAGATATCAATAGCCCTGATTCTATTTTGAGCTCCAGATTTGCAGCTCCTACAGGACATATTTAATTAAGCTCCACAGACACATGTACTGGCCAAAATGAGCCTCATCACTGCCTACCCCACACCTACTCCTCTGCCACTTTTACTCACTACACTGAGCATGCTGTCACCACTGAGTACCTAATGATCAGCCTGTGCCACTCCCCTCTCACCCTCCTCCAAATTGGGACAGCCCACATGGCCTGTTGTTTCTCCACCCTGAGACTGCTAACAGCTGACTGCTGTCCCACCTCCTGTGGCTTCTGTCTTGTTACCTGAACTTACTGTGGCAGAGACTGTGATGCTCACCAAGTGTCTATGTGCTTCTACTCATTCTCCAGCAGCCTGTGGTTGAGCAAAGCCAGGGGATTGGTTGTGACTGCAGGAAGAAATGACATGTGTCACTTCCACCACAAACCATAATGGAGCCAGTGCATGACCTTGTAGTTGTCTTTTCCCTGATGTGGTCACTAAAAGGTCATGTGTTCCAGATGGTGCAGCCAAAAGATGATGGGGCTTGTGTCCTTGAGCAACTACTGTGGAATGGAATCCTCTCCCTTGCCTTATAGAGGGGAGGGCACACAGAAAGAGTGAGCCATTAAAATTTACTTGTTATGGTAAGCCATTAAAATTTAAGACTTGTTCATTATCACTTCGCAACCTATCTTATGCTGACTAACATACTTAATGATTTGTCTCCTCATCGTCAGAGTGGCCTAGCTTCAGTTCTCTACACAACCTCAGAAGTGAACTTCTAAAATGAGTACTTTGGACTTAGAATTCAATCTGTTTAAAATGACATAAAATAAGTATTTTATCATGTCACAACACTTCACCCCCAGGTCCTGCACAAAACTCTTCAGTGGCCCCTCATGTCACCTAAACCACATGACCCTAAAATCTCTTCCATGGGCTATAAAGGCTTTGTGATGGTCTGCCACAGCACACTTTCACCTTCTATCCCAACAACCCTGAACACATTGTGGCATTCAAGGTCCAGCCTGACTGTCTGCACATCCTCCAGTGAGCCTGTTCACTCACTTCTGGGTCCGTGGGGTGCTGTGGCCTGAATGTAATACTTTCCCCATCTTCGCTCTTGTCTATAGGCAAACTACTGTTCCTCATACAGGATTGCAAGGCTTAATCTCAAACACTCTTAATTTTACTATTTCATTTGATTTTATTGTGGTAAGAACACTTAAGAGGAGATCAATCCTCCTAAATTTATAAGTGTGTGATATCTACCTGGTTATCACAGGTAAAATGTATGTAAATCAAATCATCTATCACTTATTCATCTTGCTTGACTGAAATTTTAGACCTGTTTGATTCATAGCTCCCTATTTCCCCTTCCCCTGTCCCTTGGCAAGCGTCATTCCATTCCCTGATCCTGTGAATTTCACTATCTTAGATGTTTCATGTAAGTGGAATTGTGCAGCATTGGTCATTTTGTGACGGGGGCTTATTTCACTTAGTTTGATGTCCTCCAGGTTCATTCACATTGTCACATATTACAGAACAATCTTCTTTTACAAAGCTGATTCATATTCCATTGTATTATATACCCATTTTTAATGGATTATATTCCCCATGTCAATGGACAGATGAATGGATATTTAGGTTATTTCCTTATCTCAGCTATTATGAATAGTGCTGTAATGGATGCAGGATTGTAAATATCTCTTTAAGATCCTGATTTAAATTCTTTTGGATAAATACCCAGAAGTAGGATTGCTGGATCATATGGTAGTCCTATTTTTAATGGGAACCTCCACACTATTTTCCGGTGCAAATGCACCCCTTTGCATTTCTACAAACAGCATGCAAATGTTCCCATTTCTCCACATCCTCACCACCTTTCTTTTTTTTCTTTTCATTAAAAATGGAATCTTACAAAATAATGTAATGGATCACTTTCTTTTCAACTCAATTTATTGAAAATAAGGAATGTGCTTCTTGTAGATGGAACGGAGTAATTTCATAAACATTTAGATATTGGGTTGATTTCCTTTTAATGAGCATAATTATAAAGAAAAAAAAGAACCTGATGGAAGAGAAGAATTAAAGTAAAATCTAATTTTATTTATCTAATTATCATTTGCTACTGATGTGCAAGCAAAGCCCAAGCAATTACCATTACCTGCAGCTAAAATTAATATATTTGAAAATTTCATAATGATATTTTTGGCTTAGAAATGTGAAATACCATTTGCTTTATTTTAACTTGAAATTTTCTATTCTTTAATCATTATGATTATCTTTATTAAATAAATAAGTTGTCTGAATAAAATAAATTAATTTTCTCAAATTTTTATCCCTTACAAATATATTTTATGCTGTTTAATGAATATGCACAGAAAATATATCTTTTGAAAATTATAAAAAAAATTTTGCCTTATTTCTGATTAATGAATTATGGGTACTATAATAAAGAAATCAATTCTTCGTCTGCTTTAAATTTTGGACCCACCACTCCTAGAGAATTCTTACCTAGGGACCCTTAAAGTGAGTTGCTTTTAGCTAAAAAATGGAAACGTCTCTCAAACTAAATGTCTTTATGACTTGGCAAAAGTTTAAAAGTTCAAAGAGCTATGATTTTAAAAATTCTTTATGTTGTTTGGCTCCAAAGGAATGCCTATAAAACAAAACTTCCAAAATCTAAAGAAAGAAGAAAAATACCAATGTAGAAATTAAAATTAGTGGATATCCATTGATTATTTAGGGAATCATCTGATAGGAAGGATTAGGCAGTTAAAATTAATCAGGATATTTGGAAAATTCTAAATTTGATAGATTTTCTCCTCTGTGGGGAGGGGGCAGGGTAAGAAATAAATGGTAGAATTGTCCTTACTTATTACTTCTGCAATGTTACCAGTCTACCTGTATATTTTTGTAGATACATGTTCTTTCATTGAGCAGAAATTATCAATCATCTGTATTGTACAAAACGTTGTCTTAGGTCTCAGCTTTAATAACACCTGACCTAGTTCTACCTTGAAATTTCCATAAAACATTACTATATAAATGCCTAAATTCTTGAAAACTTTGATTAAGGTCATGTAAAAGAAATGCCAAGGAAAGAACCAGTGATGTCCAGTGATTCCATTTGATGGTTCTTCACGGAATTCCTCGCCCTCCACATCTCAACCATTGAACTGTAATTTACAAACCTTCTCATTAGCTTGAACCATTCTGGCAAGGATTTGATTTGGCAGCTTAACATCCAGCTCTTTCCTGCCCTTGAAAATGTAATGTAGCACTCTGGAGCCATAACATCACCAACTTTGTAGACACAGATGAAATATGTGAGTACAAATGTAAACAAGTTTTTGAAAGGAGACGGAAGGGAAGAGCATATCCCCAGGTTTCCTCTCTTGTTCTAAAGATCAGGTACATGAAAGAGCCTTGGGCAGAGTGGGCGCCAGCTGGCCAGCAGCAACCCAAATGCAGAGTCAGAGGGCTGGCTGTGATCTGCATCCTCTGGGCTCCCTCGGCTCATCATGCACTCCCCTCACGTGGCCTTCCTTATGCTCTGTTTTCCTCATTTCAGTACAGAGGAAACCAAATGTTGTCTGCATATCACATTTACTTTATTGCCTCCTGACTTACACTTTTCTCTCCCTGAGGAAAATGATATTTGATTCAGTTCTCTGATCTGTTTCCCTTAAACCCTCTGTTCTCTGTCAGGGTCACCCAGGAAGGGTCACGATAGGTGTGTGTATACTGCTTCATGTTATTTTGGACCTCATCACCTTTATTTCCCTTTTGAGTCATGTTTTGTTGGTTCCACTTCAAATTATGAAATAGATTGCTCCCTAGAGTGCATGGCATCATGCATTTTTAATCAATGTGACATGGAAATTAAATACTTTTAAATCCTTCTGAAACAGTAGTAAGATGGATCCATTACCATACTGATTGCATTTCTAGTAAAACATTTAATTTTAAAATTTGTAGCAGCATGTCAGTAAATGGCAGGCTTCCAGCTAGTGCTTGTGGAAACCACACATTTTTTCCCAAAACTATGTGGGCAGTAATGTAAGATGCTCTTGTCAACCTGATCATCTTCTGGTATAAACTAAATATCTTTTCCTTTTCCATAGCATCTGGCTCAGCATCTGGGGTATAGTGGGTGCCTAATAAATGATGATTAAAAAAATGAATGACTAAATGACTGAATTCTAACACACTCGTAGGGATGGTAGAAATGTTAAAAGATTCTCCCCTTTCATCCTCTCTATGTAAACACTGTAATAGGGTAAAAGACATTTTCCTTTCAGAAAGCGTGAGTACACAAACAGTTGCCATCTCTCTGGTCTTTCTGGATAAAATGTCCTTTGTCCACCTCTCTAATCTAACCCCAATTGCTCCCACTCCCACCCCAAATCATTTCCAGGCCCCTCACCTTTTTGTTATAAACATGCCAATGGCCATTGTCCTTTTTGGTCTCCTGTCTGGGATGCCCGTCCCTCCAACTTCCCCCTACCATGCTTCTTGCCTTTATTGAGGTCTCTGTTCCAGGGTAACTTCAAAGATGTCATCCCTATTTGCTCCAATTAAAAAGCACACTTTCCCCATCTCTTTCCTTTCTAGTTGTTGTTGTCTATGATATCACATATTTTTATTTCTTAAGTTTTGTCTTCCACCCTAGGACATTAATCCCAAGAGAATAGGACTTGTCTATTTTGTTTACTATGCATCCTCTGTGTCCACAACAGTGCTTGTCAATAAGTATTTGGAGAATAAATGAACAAATTTAAGATGTATTTGGTTAGCAAGATATTTAATAGTAGCACCTATCATGGAAAGAAAACTATTTTGGAGTGAAAATGATTGAGTTCTACAACTTACTAATTGAGACCTTGGACAAATCATTTACCCTCACTGAGTCTTAGCTTATCTCTCAATAAAAAAGTCATAACAAACTCTTTGTCGAGAAAAATAAAGGAATGCAGTTTCAGGAAGAATCAAGACAGAAACAGACCTGTTTTCCAGAGCATCAAGCTATTGAAGATGGTAGGCTAGGTGCAAAATGAAATTTCTAAAACTCTGTATCTTAGCTATAGTTTGGAATCTATTCCTCAGTTTCCATCAAAGCAATTGATTATTACAGCAAATTAATCCAAATTAACAATTAAATTTTTCAAATGACAAAAACAACTAGAAAACCTCAAAAGGTTATTTATGTCACTTAGAAGCAAGAAATGCAGGGTCCAGGTTTCCCCTGAATCCTCTCACCAACTCTCCCACCCCACTTTATGTGATTCTAGAGAGGCTTCCAATTAAGGACCCCACCCCCGCCCCTTTTCCACTAGGGAATGGGCATGTGACCCTGGCTGGCTAGTTAGCATCCTTTAATCTGGGACTGATTTAAGCCTTGGCAAAAATAGGTCTCCTTCCTCCTCTTTCCTTCTGGAATGACTATGCCTGCTGGTTGCTGTATTTTTCACCACATGGGAAGGACCAGTTTAAGTAGGAATGATGCCAACACAGAAAGTTGAGCAAGAAATGAAGAAAGATAAAGTCCTGATGACATAAACATGTCTAAAGTCAACTCCACCTTTTATACCTAAAGTTTTAAATAATTAATTTGAGCCATCAAATGACCTAAGCTATTTTGAGTTGCAAGTAGCCTTCCAAATATAGGAGGATTGGGGGCAACAGCAGACAATAAGAAGGCAGAATGGATCCAAAGCACAAAAGAAATAGGGTAGAAAAATGTGGAATTTATCACTGCTTTTCATAAGAAAAAAGTCATTTTACCACCTCCTCACCCCAAGTCCTTATTTTTTTTACTTCCAGCTCCAAGCCAGGGGAGCCTCACTAGCAGCTTAGAGCTGAAGAAATCCTAAAGTTCACTGTTCAGTGAGGAGTGATGCAGTGGTAGAGGCTCCAATACCATTGCTGGTCATCGAGAAAGGAAATCATATTCCTGTCATGCAGATCAGACTCTGAAGACATATTTATATAGAATTGTTAACACTGGCTTCAAAATACTATTAGTGCAAGTCAGTTGAGTTCAACAACAAAACAGGTTGTTTATAAGGAAATGTTTGAAACATATCACATTCCTAAATTGGAGACTGGCAACTATTTTTGCCACTATAAATTTATATGTGTGACTGTGTGTGTATGTGTGTCTAGAACTAATCATTTTCAGTTACAAGAAAGGAATAGTTTTCAAAAATAAAACATAACTAGAGTCCAGAAATAAAGATGGAAGAGAAAGGAGAGGGGAGGGGAGGAGGGAAGGTAATTGGTGGGACTTCACCTAAGGTGCATAATACAATGGTACATTTCAAAACTATTAAGAATGGAATATAAATGTCTTACCAAAACAAATAAGCAAGCGAGGTGATGGTTACGTTCATCAGTTTAATGTAAGCATTCCAAAATGTTTATTAATTCAGCACCCATAAATGCATTAATGTACATGGTCATGATTTAATAAAGAAAGAAAAATAAAAGGTCAAAAAAAAGTGTGGTACAGGAAACCCTGGTGGTCCCAGGAGAGTCCATAAACTCAAATATACTATCATAATAATTCTACATTATTTGCCTCTTTCACATTCATTCTTTTACAGGAGATCAGTGGAAGTTTTCAGAGGCCTAATGAGGTGCAATGGGACAACAGATTGAATGGGAAAAGAAATAGACATGAAAATATAGTTGTATCTTATTAAACTATACATTAAAGAGATATGCTGTAAAAAAGTCAAGCAATGCCACTCTTTGGAAAACATAGTTATTCTTCATAAAATACATGCTAAACATATTTACATGAAATCATTTATTGTTGTTTTTAAATGAGTAGTATAGACATATTTTAAATTTTTCTTAATTTTAATTATTAAAATAACAATGCCTATAACCCAGATAAATAAAAGATCACTGAGGTCCTCAATACTTTTTACTGAAACTAAAAATCATGAAAACTGCTATAAAAGATAGGTTAATCAGCAGAAAATACATTAGGTAAAATTTGTCATAAAAAATATTACATCAATTTTTGTATTAAATCTATAGTATTTGGAAGTCTGAAAATTGTGGTAATCCTCAGAAAGAAATTCTCATTATAATTTATTAAAGTAGGGTGGTGCCTGTGGCTCAAGGAGTAGGGTGCCGGACCCATATGCCGGGGGGTGGCGGGTTCAAACCTGATCCCGGCCAAGAAAAAAAAAATGAAAAAAATTATTAAAGTATAAGAGAAAATGTTGATTTGTTAGAGATATAATTCAATAGCAAATCAACATTTTCTAGCTAGAGATGTAATTCATATTTTCCAAATGAGGAAGCTAGGCCTTTCCAGCAATCTGCTCTAAATCAGGTAAGGGCAATCTTTTTGTGTAAAGGGCCAGATAATAAAATATTTTTGGCCATGTGATCCTTGTGTCAACTACTCAACTACAGTGGCAGACTTGAGTAGTTGACACCTGCCACTGTAATATGTTAACAGCCATAAGCAAAATGCAAACAAACAAGTGTATCTGTGTTCCCCAAAAAACTTGGTTTATGAACACCAAAATTTGAATTCTACATAATTCTAGTGTGTCATGAAATATTATTCTTTTATTTTTTACCATTTAAATATGTAAAAACTATTCTTAGCTCATGGGTGGTATAAAAATAGGCAGCAACAGGTAGAATTTGGTCCATAGATCAAGAACTACTGTTCTTGAGTTCTCCTGTTCTAGAACTATCATCATTTGAGATCCTCTGTGACAAAGAAGTTCATAACCAAATAAGTTTGGGAGATGTTGCAGTGGACATTCAAGCTGTACACTGTAATGTAAAGCCTCTGAAATATCTTTTTTAATTAAATCATAGCTATGTACATCAATGCAATCATGGGGTACAATGTGCTTTTATATACAATCTGAAATCTTTTCATCAAACTGGTTAACATAGCCTTCATGGCATTTTCTTAGTTATTGTGTTAAGACATTTATATTCTACACCTAGTAAATTTCACATATACTCTTGTAAGATGCACCATAGGTATAGTTCCACTAGTTACCCTCCCTCCAGCCATCCTCTCCCCTCCCCTCTTGCTCCCCTTTCTCCATATTCTTGGGCTATAATTGGGTTATAGCTTGCATATAAAGCTATAAGTTGGTTTCATAGTAGGGGTGAGTACATTGGATACTTTTTCCTCCATTCTTGAGATACTTTGCCAAGAAGAATATGTTCCAGCTCCATCCATGTAAACATTAAGGAGGTAAAGTCTCCATTTTTCTTTAAGGCTGCATAATATTCCATGGTGTACATATACCACATCTTATTAATCCATTTGTGGGTTGATGGGCACTTGGGCTTATTCCATGACTTAGCAATTATGAATTTGGCTGGCTCGGCACCTGTGGCTCAGCGGGCTAAGGCGCCAGCCATGTAAACCTGAGCTGGCAGGTTCGAATCCAGCCTGGGCCCACCAACCAACAATGACGGCTGCAACACAAACAAAAATAGCCGGACGTGGCGGACGCCTGTAGTCCCAGCTACTTGGGAGGCAGAGGCAGGAGACTCACTTGAGCCCAGGAATTGGAGGTTGCTGTGAGTTGTAATGCCACGTCACTCTACCCAGGGCAACAGCTTGAGGCTCTGTCTCAAAAATATATATATATATATGAATTGGGCTGTAATAAACATTCTGGTACAAATATCTTTATTATAATGTGATTTTTGGTTTTCTGGATACATACCTAGTAAAGGAATTATAGGATCAAATGGCAGGTCTATTTTTAGATCCCTAAGTGTTATTCAAACATCTTTCCAAAAGGAACATATTAGTTTGCACTCCCACCAGCAGGGTAGAAGTGTTCCCTGTTCTCCACATCCACGCCAACATCTCTGGTTTTGGATTTTGTGATGTGGGCTAATCTTACTGGAGTTAGATGATATCTCAACGTGGTTTTGATTTGCATTTCTCTGATGATTAAGGATGATGAGTATTTTTTTATATGTCTGTAGGCATGCACCTGTCATCTTCAGAGAAGTTTCTCTTCAAGTCCTTTGCCCACTGTGAGATGGGATCACTTGTTCTTTTCTCACTAATACATTTGAGTTCTCTATGGATTCTGGTTATTAAACCTTTGTCAGTGACATAACCTGGAAATATCTTCTCCCATTCTGAGGGATGTCTGCTTGTTTTACTTACTGTGTTCTAAGCTGTGCAGAAGCTTTTTAGTTTGATAAGGTCCCACTAGTGTATTTTTGGTGTTGCTTCAATTGCCTGGGGGGTCCTCCTCATAAAATATTCACCCGGGCCAATTTCTTCAAGTGTTTTCCCTGCACTTTCTTCTAGTATTTTTATAGTTTCATGTCTTAAGTTTATATCTTTAATCCAGGTCCAGTTTCAGTCTTCTACAGGTTGCCAGCCAGTTCACCCAGCACCATTTGTTAAATAGGGAATCTTTTCCCCACTGAATGTTTTTGATTGGCTTGTCAAAGATCAAATAACAGTAAGTAGCTGGGTTCATCTCTTGGTTCTCTATTCCATTCCAAACATCTACCTCTCTGTTTTTGTGCCAGTACCATGCTGTTTTGATCACTATTGATTTATAGTATAGTCTGAGGTCTGGTAGCATGATTCCTTTTACTTCCCTTTTATTTCTGAGTAATGTCTTGGCTATTTGAGTTTTTTTCTGATTCCAAATAAAATGAAGTATTATTTTTTTTGAGATCTTTAAGGTATGACAGTGGAGTTTGAATAGGGATTGCATTAAAATTGTATATTGCTTTGGGTAGTATGGAGATTTTAACAATGTTGATTTTTCCAAGCCATGAGCATGGTATGTTTTTCCATTTATTAACATCTTCAACTATTTCTTTTCTTAGAGTTTCATAGTTCTCTTCATAGAGATCTTTCACATCCTTTGTTAGGTAAACTCCTAAATATTTCATCTTCTTTGGCACTACTGTGAAAGCAATAGAGTCCTTGACTGTTTTTTCAGCTTGGCTATTGTTGGTATATATAAAGGCTACAGATTTATGAGTGTTGATTTTGTATCCTGAGACCCTGCTGTATTTCTTGATCACTTCTAAGAGTTTTGTAGTAGAATCCCTGGTGTTTTCCAGATATACCATCATAACATCTGTGAAGAGTGAACGTTGGATCTCCTCTGACCCTATGTGGATACCCTTGATCACATTTTTTGCCTAATTGTGATGGCTAAGACTTCCATTACAATGTCAAAAAGCAGTAGAGACAATGGGCAACCTTGCCTGGTTCCTGATCTAAGTGGAAATGCCTTCAATTTAACTCCATTCAATACAGTATTGACTGTGGGTTTGCTGTAGATGGCCTCTATCAGTTTAAGAAATAAAATGTCCCTTCTATACCAATTTTCTTTTATTTATTTATTTTTTTATCAAGTCAGTTATACATAGATCATGTATACATTTATGTCATTATGGGATTCTATGTGTTGATTATTTGTACAAATTGGAGAGCTTACATCCTATTAATCAACATAGCCTTCACTTCATTTACCCAATTACAGCATTAAGACATTTATGTTCTACACCTAATAGATCCAACTTGTACTTGCAATATGCTCCTTAGGTGTAGTCCCTCTAATAAGGTCCCCCTCCTTTTCCCTTTCCCTCCCCTTCCCTCATTCATCCTAGGCTATAATTGTGTTTCATTTTTCATATGCAAGTGTGAGTGATTAGAAATCGTTTTCACAGTAGTACTGAGTACATTGGATATATTTTTTTCCATTCCTGAGGTACTTTACTAAGAAGAATATTTTCCATCTCAATCCATGTAAACATAAAAGAGGTGAAGTCTCCATTTTTTTTTATAATGTGGTATACAAATACCACCATTTATTAATCCATTCATGGGTCGATGGGCACTTGGTTTTCTTCCATGACTTGGCAATTATGAATTGAGCTGCAGTGAACAATCTGGTGCAAATATCTTTATTGCCAAATTATTTTTGGTCCTTTGGATATATACCTAGAAGAGGAAATGCAGGGTCAAATGGCAGGTCTACATTTAGGTCCCTGGGTGTTCTCTAAATTTCCTTCCAAAAGGAACGTACTAGTTTGCATTGCCACAGTAGTGCAGAAGTGTTCCCTTTTCTCCACATCCATGCCAACATCTGTAGTTTTGGGATTTTGTGATGTGGGCTACTTGTACTGGAGTTAGGTGGTATCTCAGAGTGTTTGGGGTATGCATTTCTCTGATGATTAAAGATGATGAGCACTTTTTCATATGTCTATAGACCATGCACCTGTCTTCTTAAGAGAAGCTTCTATTCATGTCTCTTGCCCACAATGAAATGGGATCACTTATTTTTTTCTTAGTAATAAGTTTGAGTTCTCTGTGGATTCTGGTTATTAAACTTTTATCAGAAATATAACTTGAAAAAAATCCTCTCCCATTCTGAGGGCTGTCCATTTGCTTTACTTAGTGTGTTCTTGGAAATGCAGAAGCTTTTTAATTTGATCAGATCCCAGTAATGTATTTTTGATGTTGCTTCAATTGCCTGGGCTGACCTCCTCATAAAGTATTCTCCCAGGCCAATTTTCTCAAGTGTTTCCCCTCTCTCTAAGAATTTTTATAGTTTCATGTCTTAAGTTTAAGTCCTTTAGCCAGTGAGAGTTAATTTTTGTTAGAGGAGAAAGGTGTAGCTCCAATTTCAGTCTTCTACAGGTCACCAGCCAATTCACCCAGCATCATTTGTTGAATAGGGAATCTTTCCCCCAGTTTATATTTTTGATAGGCTTATCAAAAATCAAATGACAATAAGTGTTGTCGTCAAGTCTGTTCCATACATTTACATCTCTGGTTTTGTACCAGTACCATGCTGTTTTGACCACTATGGATTTAAAGTATAGTCTGAAGTCTGAAGTCTAGAAGCATGATTCCTCCTGATTTGTTTATATTTCTGAGTAATGTCTTGGCTATTCGAAGTTTTTTCTGTTTCCATATAAAATGAAGGACTAATTTTTCCAGGTCTTTAAAGTATGACAGAGGTGCTTTACTGGGGATCACATTAAACGTGTAGATTGCTTTAGGTAATAGAGACATTTTAACAATGTTGATTCTTCCCAGCCATGAGCATGGTAAATTTTTCCATTTCTTAACATCTTCCACTATTTCTTTTCTCTGAGTTTCATAATTCTCTTTGTAGAGACCTTTCATGTCCTTGATTAGATACACTCCCAGATATTTCATCTTCTTAGGCACTATTGTAAAGGGAATAAAGTCCTTGATTGTTTTTTCCCCTTGACTATTGCTGGTATATATAAAGGCTACAGATTTGTTAGTGTTAAATTTGTATCCTGAGACATTGCTATAGTCCTTGATCACATCTAGGAGTTTGGTAGTTGATTCCCTAGGGTTTTCCAGATATATAATCATATCGTCCTCCAAGAGTGCCAGTTTGATCTTCTCTGCTCCTATTTGGATCCCCTTGATTGCTTTCTCATGTCTGATTGCAATGGCTAAGATTTCCATTACAATGTTAAAAAGCAGTGAAGACAGTGGGCATCCTTGCCTGGTACATGATTTGAGGGGAAAAGATTTCAGTTTTACTCCATTCAATACGATATTGGCTATGGGTTTGCTGTAGATGGCCTCTATCAGTTTAAGAAATGTTCCTTCTATACTTATTTTCTTAAGCATTCTGATCAAGAAAGGATGCTGGATATTATCAAAAATTTTTTCTGCATCAATTGAGAGAATCATATGGTCTTTGTTTTTTAATTTGTTTATGTGATGCATTATATTTATGGATTTATGTATATTGAAACATCCTTGGGACCCTGGGATAAAACCAACTTGGTCATGGTGTATAATTTGTTTGATGTGTTGCTGGATTCTGTTTGTTAGGATCTTGTTGAACATTTTTGCATCAACATTCATTACTGATATTGGTCTATAATTTTCTTTTCTTGTTGGGTCTTTTCCTGGTTTCAGTATCAGGGTGATATTTGATTCATAGAATGTGTTGGAAAGTATTCCTTCTTTTTCTGTGTTTTGGGAAAGGTTAAGTAATATAGGCACTAGTTCCTTTTTAAAGGTTTGGTAGAATTCTGATGTGAAGCCATCTGGTCCCGGGCTTTTCTTTTGGGGGAGATTTCTTATAGTTGATGTTATTTCAGAACTTGATATAGGCTTGTTCAACATTTCCACATCTTTCTGGCTAAGTCTAGGAGGGTGACATGTTTCCAAGTATTGATCTATTTCCTTCAGATTTTCATATTTCTGAGAATAGAGTTTTATGTAATACTCATTAAGAATTTGTTGAATTTCTGAGGAGTCTGTTGTTATTTGGCCTCTATCATTTCTTATTGATGAAATTAGAGATTTTATTCTTCTACTTCTGGTTAGATTAGCCAAAGGTTTATTTATTTTATTAACTTTTTCAAAAAACCAGCTTTTTGATTGATTGATCTGTTGTATGATTCTTTTGTTTTTCAATTTCATTTAGTTTTGCTATAATTTTAGTTATTTCTTTTCTTCTGCTGGATTTAGGGTTGGAAAGTTCTTCCTTTTCCAGTTGCTTGAGATGTCCCATTAAGTTGTTGACTTCCTCTCTTTCTGTTCTTTTGAGGAAGGCTTGCAATGCTATAAATTTCCTTCTTAGGATTGCCTCTGCAGTGTCCCAGAGGTTCTGATAGTTTGTGTCTTCATTATCATTTTGTTCCAAAAAATTTGGCAATGTCCTTCTTAATCTCATCTATGACCCAGCTATCGTTCAGCATGAGATTATTTAGTTGCCATGTTTTTGTGTGCGTATGCAGATTTCTGTTGTTACTGAGTTCAAATTTTATTACATGATGGTCTGAGAAAATACAAGGAAAGATTTCTATTCTTTTAAATTTGCTGAGGTTCGACTTGTGACCTAAGATGTGATCAATTTCTGAGGATGATCCATGGGCTGATGAGAGAATGTGTATTTAGTTTTGTTAGGATGAAATGTTCCATGGATGTCTGTTAAACGCAAATGTTGAATGGTTAAGTTTAAGTCTAAAATTTCTTTGCTTAGTTTCTTTTTGGAGGATCTATCCAACACTGCCAAAGGAGTGTTAAAATCTCTGACAATTATGGTGCTAGAGGGTAGCAAGTATACCAATTTTCTTAAGTGTTCTGATCATGAAAGGATGCTGGATATTATCAAAAGTTTTTTCTGCATCAATTGAGAGAATCATATGGTCTTTGTTTTTTAATTTTTTTATGTGATGAATTATATTTACAGATTTACGTATATTGAACCAGCCTTGAGACCCTAGGATAAAACCCACTTGGTCATGGTGTATAATTTGTTTGATGCATTGCTGGATTCTGTTTGCTAGGATCTTGTTGAATATTTTTGCATCCATATTCATTAGGAATATTGGTCTATTATTTTCTTTTCTTGTTGGGTCCTTTTCTGGTTTGTGGATCAAGGTGATGTTTGCTTCACAGAATGTGTAGGGTAGTATTCTTTCTTTTCCTATGTTTTGGAAAAGATTGAGTAATATAGGTACTAGTTCCTCTTTAAAGGTTTGGTAGAATTCTGAGGCGAAGCCATGTGGTCCTGGGCTTCTCTTTTTAGGGAGATTTTGTATAGTTGATGCTATTTCAAAACTTGATATCGGCCTGTTCAACATTTCCACTTCATTCTGGCTACATCTAGGAATGTGGCATGCTTCCAATATTGGTCTATTTCCTTCAGATTTTCGTATTTCTGAGAATAGAGTTTCCATTAAGGATTTTTTGAATTTCTGAGAGGTCTGTTGTTATTTCATCTTTACCATTTCTGATTGATGCAATTAGAGATTTTACTCTTTTTTTCCTGGTTAGGTTAGCCAAAGGTTTATCTATTTTATTGACCATTTCAAAAGACCAACTTTTTGATTTATTGATCTGTTGTATAATCCTTTTGTTTTCAATTTCATTTAATTGTGCTCTAATTTTGGTTCTTCCTTTTCTTCTGCTGGGTTTGGGATTGGAATGTTCTTCTTTTTCCAATTGCTTGAGATATCCCATTAAGCTGTTAACTTTCTCTCTTTCTGTTCTCAAGGAAGGTTTGCAGTGCTATAAATTTCCCTCTTAGGACTGCCTCTGCAGTATCCCAGATGTTCTGATAGTTCATGTCTTCATTATCATTTTGTTCCAAAAATTTAGCAATTTCCTTCTTTTTTTTTTTTTTTAAGGACACATTAAAATTTGCTTTAATACTTCTTTGGGGGGAAAAATCACGCTTTTAGTGAATGAACAAGAAACATTTTTACAATAGCAGTAGGCTATTATTTTTATCTACCACGCCATGAATTCATAGGGAAGAGGTTCCAGTAACTCAGGGGGGGCAACTTCCCATTGAATGTGACAAAGCACTGATTGACTTTTGAATTCATGGGAAATAGGTTCCAGCACCTTGTATCACTGTTACATGGGGTCTATTTGTCCTGTGTGCTATGCTGTACACCTATTATGCCATGAGCTCATGGGGAATAAATAGGTTCTTGCACCTAAAAACATGGGTCCACTGGTACTCCTGTGTGCTTTGTTATATGCTTATTATGTCATGAATTCATAGGGAATGGGTTCCAGGAGCTTAGGCTTCTTTCCTTTGGTTCTCATAAAGTGGGCTTCTCTGGGTGGAGCAGGCTGGCACTTCAGTTGAACCCAGGTACCTTTCTCTTTGGCTTCCTTCTTTTTCTGATCATTTTCCTTCACACATTTCAGGAAGCTATCTCAGCTGTTAGAGTTCTTAATATGCTCAATACGAACATTAATCCTCTTGGCAAGAATCTTGCCCTTAACTTGCTTGTTTACAACAATGCCAACAGCATGCTGGGTGACATTATAGACTCTTTCAGTTTTGCTATGGTAACATTTGTGTGGCATGCCTTTTTGAACAGTACCCATTCCCTTGATGTCTACAATATCACCTTTCTTGTAGATTTGCGTATACATGGCCAAAGGAACAACTCCATGTTTTCTAAAAAGCCTAGAGAACATGTGACGGGTGCCTCTCCTCTTTCCCTTTGTGTTTGTCATTTTGGTGAATTACTGGAAGATGGCGTCTCCGGCCGAAAAGAACTCTTTTCTTTTTTTTTTAAACAGAGTTTTACTTTGTTGCCCTCTGTAGAGCGCGTGGCGTCACAGCTCACAGCAATCTCCAGCTCTTGCCTCAGCCTCCCAAGTAGCCGGGACCACAGGCACTCACCACAGCACCTGGCTTTTGTTGTTGTTGTTGTTGTTGTTGCTGCTACGGGCCATGCTTGGGCCAGCACCCTATCCACTGAGCCACAGGCACCGCCTGTGAATTTTTTCTTTTCATTTGTTAATGAGATGAATTGTGTTAATTGATTTCCTAATGTTAAACCAAAGGTCCATTCCTGGAATAAATCCTATTTTATCATCATGTATTATCCTTTTACATATTGTTTGCTTTGACTTGCTAATATTTTATCTAGGATTTTTGTACCTATATTCATGAGAGAAATTGATCTGTCTTTTCCCTTTCCTGGGATTTTCTTGTGTTAGTACTAAGGTAATGCTAGTCCCACAAAATTGGTAGATGATTCTTTTTCTTCTTTCTGGAAAAAGCATGATATAAGTTTGCATTATTTCTTTTTCCAATGTTTGATAGGATTACCTACTGAAGTTAATTTGGGCCTGGAGTTTTTTAGTTATAGACTAAAACATAGGATGTTTTTAGTTATAGACTTAATTTCCTTAACAATTGTAGTACTAAGATTTTCTCCTTCTTTTTGTGTTAGTTAGGTTGTACTTTTCTGAGTCTGTCCCTTTCATCAAATTTTCAAGTTTATTGGCATCAAGTTGTTCAGAGTATACTTTTTCTTTTGAGACAAAGTCTTATTCTGTTACCCAGACTCGAGTACAGCAGTGTTACCATAACTCACTGCAACCATAAACTCATGAGTTCTCCCAAGGAGCCTCCCTCAGCCTCCCAAGTAGCTGGGACTACTGTGGGTGGCATACACCACCATGCCAGGCTAATTTTTCTATTTTTGGTAGAGACAAGGTCTCCCTCTTGCACAGGCTAATTTCAAACTCCTAAACTCAAGCAATCCCCCTACCTCGGCCTCCCAGAGTACCAAGATTACAGGTGTGAGCCACTGAGCTCTGCCCATGATACATTCTCATTTTTGTGTACTTTTTTGTTGTTGTTGTTATTTGAAACAGAGTCTTACTCTGTTGCCCTAGGAGGAGTGCTATGGCATCATAGCTCACAGCGACCTCAAACTCTTGGGTTCAAACAATCCTCCTGCCTCAGCCTCCTCCCTAAGTAACTGAGACTACAGGAGCCCACCACAATGCCCGGCTAGCTTTTCTACTTCTAGCAGAGACAGGGTCTCTCTCTTGCTCAGTCTGGTCTCTAACTGAGCTCAAGCAATCCACCCACCTTGACCTCCCGGAGTCTGAGGATTATAGGCATGAGCCACTTCACCCCGCCTTTGTGTACTTCTTATTATTTGTTATTGGTGTCTTATCTTTTTCTTTTAATCATTCTCACTAGGGGTTAATCAATTCTATTAATTGTCTCAATTTTGGCTTTGCTTATTCTTTCCAATGTGTATTTTCTTTTATATTTATTTATACCTTTAAATATTTCCTCCCATCTACTTTTGTTTGGGTTTATTTTGCTGTTCTTTTCCTGATGTCATACAATGAATGCTTAGCTCTATATTTTAGCCTTTCCTTTTCCCTAAAATAATGCAATTAAGGCTATAAATTTCTCTCCCAGCACCACGTTAGTCTTATTCTACAAGTTTTGTTATATCGTTTTTTCATTATACGTACATTATTTATTTTTTATTTTAGTTATTTATTTTTGAGACACGGTCTTGCTTTGTTGCCTGGGCTAGAGTATAGTGGCATCATCATAGCTCATAGCAACCTCAAACTCTTGGGCTCAAGTGATCCTCCTGCCTCAGCCTCCCGAGTAACGGGGACTACAAGCACATGCTATCATAACTGGCTAATTATTCTCATTTTTTGTAGAAAGAGGGTCTTGCTATGTTTCTTAGGACGGTCTTAAACTCCTGGCCTCAAGCAATCCTCCTGCCTTGGCCTCCCAAAGTGCTATGATTATATAAATGCACTGCTGCACCTGACTTCATTATATATAACTTAATTCAAAGTAATTTCTAGTTTTGATTTTTATTTCTTCTGAAATCCATGCATTATTTAGAAGTGTATATTGGAAGCATGTTACTCAAAAGTGCAATTTCAAAAGATGCAGGGATTTACCAATTATATTTTTGTTATTGATTTTTTTTTTTTTTTTGTAGAGACAGAGTCTCACTTTATCACCCTGGGAAGAGTGCTATGGAGTCACACAGCTCACAGCAACCTCCAACTCCTGGGCTTAGGCAATTCTCTTGCCTCAGCCTCTCAAGTAGCTGGGACTACAGGCGCCCACCACAGCGCTGTTACTGATTCTTAAACTGTTTAAAATGTGTTAGTTGATTATTGTCTTCTTTATCTTAAACTTTTGAAATGTGTTTAAACTTGTATTTTGGCCCAGCATATATCCAATTT